>VWZY01011173.1:20317-32563 GCA_013399075.1 Chloroceryle aenea
TGACCTTGCAGGGCACCAGCTACCCACCCACCTGAGCAGTGGCTCACAGAGGGCCCTTGGCACCAAAACCATCCTTCAATAGCCACAAATGAGCACAAAAGCCTCTTTGAAATTTGTTATCAGAGCAAGAAAAATTAATGACCTCAAAGACCAACATGGCCATGGTCTGTGCTCTGTTACCCATACAATCCTTCTGCCCATGCAAAGAACAACTAATTGTTCTGAGAGTATATTTTCAGGTGCAAACAGCCTTTTTCTTGCCATTCAGGACAGTTTTCTCTTGGTCTTTTGAGGAATTTTGTTCTCCCACTACTCAGAAATAAATGTGCTCATTGCCCGTGATCCCTGAGCTCGCAGCAGGTTGTGGTCTGGAATTCGCCCGACGGCCCCGGCGCATTAACAGCGAGAAATGCGATGGATTCAGCACAGGAGTGAATGAGATTGCAAGGCCAGGCGAATGAAAGCAAACTAATTAACTGTGAGCCCAAGCTCTCCCCTTTGCCACCATTCCATACTCCATCAGCTCTCGTTCTCCATAAAAGCGAGGCAGGCTTTGCAGCAGTCCCTCTCAGAGGCACCTTGGCCGTGTTTTACACAGGGCAGGGACACGGCTCATTCAGGCAGCTTCCCGCAGCTCCAGCATCCCCCCATCCCCAATGAGAGGGATCCAGCTGCATTCCTGGGCATAGGGCACCCCCAGACTCTGCCTTAGACCCAGCACCAGCACAGGGGGAGATGACGCCTTCAGCTTCTGGACCTTGAATTTGCAGACAAACCCTGCGATGCCATCAGACCTTCCCCGCCGGCGGCAGCTGTGGCTGCACCCCCCACCCTGGCTATCAAAGGGCTTTCAGTGAAGGGCACAGTGAAGAGCTTGTTCCAGCCCCAGAAGCCTTCATGGAGCAGGAGGGATGGGGAAAGCAGCATTCAAAGCACCAGGAGAGGCTGGCAGCAGAGCACCTTGCCCACACTGCTGCAGTCCCTGCCCACGCTCGAGGCAACAGGATGGCCCCAGGGACACGCGGTGTCCTCTGGGGTGGCTCAGCTGGGGACTCCTGACAGGGCTGCTCTGGGATGACAGGACTGGTGCCAGTGTGGTGCCACAGCAGGGTCCATCTGGGACGTGGGCTGTTGAGACACCTGCAGCCTTGTGGCATGAGCCACTGCCTGTTAGCTCAGCTCCCACGGGTGGTACCCGGGGCAGCAGCTGCCTCCTCAGAAACAACCCCAAGGACTGATCTCTGCAACATCAGCCCCACCACACAGGAAAATCAGCAGCTCTCGTCACAGCCATGCTGCCAGCAGAGCCCCACATCCCTTCCCTGGGACTCGGCCACATCATTCCCATGGGACACTCAGTGCCTGGCCCCCACAGTGCAGGGTTCCACCCACTGTGGCCTCCCCAGCCCGAAAGCTTCAATCCCACAAGAGAAGGTCCCCAGAACCCCCCCAGCCAGAGAGCTGAGACCACGTCCTGCAGCCAGCGATGGCAGATACTCATGTGCTGGTACCATGGCTGGAGGGAACCGGGCAAATCTGATTGCTGCCAATATCACAGCCAGAGGGGCTTAGAGGAATTAGGGAACTGCAAATGCTTGATAAAGGGATGCTGGAATAACCATAAAGACCTGCTTTTGCTGCTGTGCTCCTGAAAGGGCTAAACCATGAATAGCTCTATCTCTGGGTTCCCATTACTAACGCCGATGCTATCGCGGCCAGCGCGCGTTCCCGGCTGCTGGAGGACGGCGCCTGGATTGCTCAAGTTCAGCAGTTACTGTCCTGATGGTTTTAGTGATCTGATTATACCACAAACCCTGAGGAGCTTATACAGATGCTATTAATGGGGGTGTTCAGCCCCCGTGCTCTGCCTGTGTGACTGGCTTAGGCAGATTGACTTGTGCTGGGACTGCCTAATCCTGCCCGGAGCTGCTTCTGCTGCAGACATCTCACCCAAGCCCTCCCTGAGGGCTGGGACTGAGCCTGCACACTCCAGCCTCTGCTTGCTCCACCTCCATGCCAGCCAGGGTTGCCCAGCTCTGGGGAACGAGCTCCTTTAAGGATCTGTGGGAGCAGCTGACCCCACTCTGCAATAAAGCCAGGCCCAGGTGGGGTAGATTCAGCTTGTGCTGTGGGCTCTCCAGGGCTGGGCTGCAGGCTCAGTGGGGCTTTCACAAAGTAAGGGCATGTTGCTGAGGTCTGCCATGCCATGCCACATCACGCTGGAGTGGGCTACGTGCGTGCCCAGGGATGACCACGAAGACCATGAGCCCTTGTGCATCTGTGAGGTCAGGCAAGGAGGGTGTCTGGGGAGGGGGCTCTTGGGGGTTGGGGGTGTGCCTGGGAGAAGCACATGTCTCTGCTGTGGTACGGAGAGCCTGTGCTCAGGGAAGCTCTGTGCTGGCAGAGCTACTGCTCCAGCCCAGCAGGGGACAGGCAATTTAAAGCTCTCTTTTAAAAAGAGGCTGCTTTGATGTATTTGCAGAGTAGAGTTCAATTTTTTATTGTGTTCCCTGCCTTGAGTGAGGCTCTCTGAAGGGTGAGATGGATGGCACAGTGGGGACTGAGGCAGTGAGGAGAGGGGACTGAGCAGAGCAATGAACCCCAGCAGATGGTTCATCTCTGCCTTGTCGTAGGCTCCATCGGCAGGTGAAATGGGGCAATCAATAGTGGTAATGAGCAGAGCTGGCTGGCACCGCACGTGCAGCGTGAAGGATGTGCTCTGGAGATGAGGTTCCCTCCACTCCTGGGCTCGAGTGAGGGAAATGCCAAGGCAGGCAGGTCTCCTGGAGCTGTGCCCTCCCTTGGCACAGAGCTTCCCCCCTCCCTGGGACTCTTGGTGTTGCAGCCGCCTGCCCGTGCCCTGGGTCTGCTGTTAACGAAGGAGCCCGGCAGCCTCTGCTGCAGCCTGGGCAGCCAGGGTGCTGTGGCCACCTTGGTTGCTGTTGATGAGTTGGGCCCCTCACTCCAGCAGGACATTGGGGGGCTGGAGTGGGGCTAGAGAAGGNTAGACTTCCTATCCGCTCTGCCTGCGATAGGAGCGCTGGCTGAATGCCATCCCCGAGCCATCCCGCTCCTGCCTCGCCGGCTGCGGGTGCCACAGTCACATCTCCACGCAGGAGAGCGGCTCAGAACCGCCTGATGCGACGGGCAGATACCGCTCTGGCTGCGCTTCCCCGCGCTCCCACGTGGATGACTCACCACTGATCAGATTGCTACTATTTTATTTGCTTATAGGCTGAACTGTCAGGATGCTCTCGCAGAATTTATTTTTTTTTCCCCTCAGTGGGAAAAAAAAAATAAAATAAAAATAACAAACCTTAATTTGCTGAAATTGTTACCAGAGGGAAGAGGAGGTTTCAATTCTCCCGTGTGGAGACAGGCGGCCATCAAGGCTCCATCGGTCTGTTTTGACATCTCGAGAATGAGAGGCTGTTTTGGTTCAGGTTTTTCCGCTCTTTGAGATTTAAGGCAAAAATCTCTTAAAATCTGAAACCAAACCAAAGCATTTCCAGCCCATCACGCTGCAGTGTTTTGACGGACCCAACCTGCTTTTCTTCAGATCCTTGCTTCACACTCAGACACTCTGTGTTTTCCTCCCTGATGGTGGAATCCATACGGCACGTGCTGGAGAGTGGTGTGGGAGAGAGGCAGGGGGTAACTCTGGGGGTTCAGCCCCCTCCATCTGCTCGCACACCATGGCAGGCTCTGGATTACCTCTGCCTGCAAGCACCGTGGGCTTTGAGGAGACCAGGAAAGAGGCCTCAACCTTGGGGAAGACAGATTTGGATGAATGATAACATTTTTTAGTTGGAAAAGACCTTTAGGGTTGTAGAGGCCAGCCATCCCCCAGCACTGCCAGGGCACCCCTGGCTCTCAGCACCACAGCTCCACGGGGGGCTTGGAAACCACTCCAGGGGTCACGGGGACTCCCCCCCCTGCCCTGGGCAGCCTGGGACAGCCCTGGAGGGGAAGAAATTGTTCCTCAGCTCCAACCTCAACCTCCCCTGGGGCAGCTGGAGGCCGGTTCCTCTTGTCCTGTCCCTTGTCCCTTGGGAGCAGAACCCGACCCCCCTGGCTCCAGCCTCCTGTCAGGAGCTGGCAGAGCCAGAAGGGTAATTCTCTTATGTGCTGGTGCCCAGCATGGCACAAGGGATGCAGGACTGGTGCCCATCTCTGGTTCTATCTGCTCTGTGGGATGAGAGTCAGAGGGTGTGGGGAGCCCCAGGTGGAGCTTAAAAAAGTCCTGTAGTGCTGTGGGATGGAGCTGGGCAGCCCGTCTGCACCACAGCTGCCCTAAAGGCAATTCAGAGCCAGAGAGATGCTCAGGCTTTGCTCAGCAGAGGTCAAGGAGCTTCAGGATCTATCCGCCTCCAACTCTTCCAGGCTTATGGAAGTCCCTCCTGAGCTGTCCCTGAGAGCAGCAGCTTCGGCAGGGCTGTAACTCCTGCCTTTCCTTGCTGGTCTGATCCTGTGCTGGGGCTTCCAAGGGGAGGATGGGGTCAGGACACTTCTCTTCCATCCTCCTGAATTCCCTAATGCCACAGAGACTCCAGTGGCCCTGGGGAGTTTCCAGACCACTTTCAAGTGCTGTTAAATTGGTCATGTGCAGGGGTTTATTTATGCTCGGAGGACTGGGGTCTGAATATTTCATTTTAAAATTTACATCTGTGTCGCTAGCAATGCTCAAATAAGGTTGCCATGGAAACCCCTCGCTACAGGGTGAGGATGCTGGCAGCAGTGCCCAGCCTGAGGAGCTGTGGCCGGGGAGCACCAGACTCTGCTCCCCATGGCTCACCTGGCCACGGCTCCAGCACCCAGCAGCAAACCTGCCTTGGTTGGAAAAGGCAAATAGAAGAAAAACTGTTTTGCTGGTGCCTGCTGCCTGTGGTCAGAGCAGGGCTGGGCAAGATGCTCGGGCTCCTGCTGTGCTGGCTCGGGACACGATCCAGGGTGGCAGCAGGTGCCCCACGCTTGGCCCCAGCTCTGGGCTGAGATAGGTGGGAAAGCCCCATGGGCTGGCTGTGGCCAAGGAGGTTTCTGGTCGCTGGTGGGGTCCGTGGGTTTGGGCTCAGGTAATATTCTGACAAGAAAATGCTTTTTAAAAAGCTGACTTTGGTGGTGAGTCCAGACTGCTTGTGCCTGGCTGGCTTTGCTCGGGAGCAAGGATGCTGCCAGGAATAAGGGAATTAAACTTGCAACTCTCTCTCCCCACCCTGTGCTCTGGAAGCTTGTAACTGCTCTAACGATCCACAGTGGCCTGACAGATGCCTGGAAATTACACACTTCTCCAAGCTACGAGGAAAATGGATTTTCCTCCCCAGTGCTGCTCTGCAGAGCTGGAATCAATGAGACTTTGACTCTCAAGGCATTTGTTTTGGCCGTGCCGGCTCCATATGGGCACAAGCCACACCCGTGGCTTTTGGGGGATCTGCTGATGCTCCCCCTCACTCCAGGAGCAGCTGCCTGGAGTGCCAGCCTTGCTGTGCCGTGAGCACCAGTGCCCTGGTACCCCCCATCTCCCAGCATCAGCCCTGGCAGAGCCCCAGGCCCCTGGGGATGATCCCAGCCCATGCTGGGAAATGCCCAGAGCCTTCCCCAAGGGCTGCAAGTGCCCATGAGCCGAGCTGCTGCTCTGCTGAGGGACGAGCAGCAGCAGCTAACGAGGAAGAGGAATTAAAGAGGCTCCTCCAATTACAGAGGAAGCAAGAGATTCACAGCATGGAAAGGATAGAGCCTCTCGTGTGCCGACTTGTCCCGGCTTGGTTCTGCCGCCGCCGCTTCCCGGGTGATGGGCGAGATTAATGACCCTGATAGTTCATCAGAGACACGCGGGCTGGTGGGGACCGTGGAGCAGGGAGCGAAGCCGTTGGGGACAGCAGTGCTTTGATGCAGATGCTCATTTGACTTCGCTGCCGTTTTTTGTAATACCAAGTGTGAGAAAGACGTGGTCTCTGCCTCGTTACAGGCAGACTGGCCTGTCTGAAATGCATTAACGGGGGGGTTCCACGGAGTAATTCACTTGTTTGTAAACTGAGCCTCACTAGGTGCAAACAGAAAGTTTCCTGTAGAGTTTTCTTGTCTCGGTGCTGAACTCCAGCCCTGGTCAGATGCACCCCAGGCTGGCCCCAGCCAGCACCCAACACCTCGGCCCGATGCACCCCTCCAGGGTGGGGGGGTCCTGCAGTGCCCCTGCTCCCTCCCTGCTCTGCTGGGTGTCCCTGCTCTGGAGGGGTTCATCAGGAGGACGAAGGAGTGAAGGCAAATCGATCCTGCTTCTCTCCTGCGCTCTGTGGTCGGGATGCTTGCTCCTCAGGACCCGCCCAGGGAAAGGAAATTGAGTATTTTGGCAGCTTTTCAGGAGATAAATTGAAGTGGGGGAAGAGAAGCTCCTTCTCCCAACCAATCATCCAGCCTAGTCGTCTAGATCAGGATATAAAATTAAATGGGTTCCTAAAGAGCGAGTATATTTAGATACAAAAAGCCCATTCTAGTCAGCTATCTGAGACTAAAATAATTGATCTCCCATCACTGTTAAGATGCAACGGAGCAGATCTTGAGAAGCAAGTGCTGTGATTAACTCTTTGGGAGCAGGTCAGCCCTGGGAAGTGCTGCTTGTGCCATATGCTGTGCCCAGGGGCTGCTGCTCTGGTCGGGCTGTGCTGGGCTTTTGCACTGCCACACCACGTCAGCACCTCTGGATGCTGGAGCTGCACAAACCTAGGTGTTGGCAGAACTGCTCTGTCCTCTTGCTGCCTCTTGGGTGCAGAGAGGACTCTGCAACCCCCTCAGGGACACAGGAGCCCCAGCAGGGCTGCAGCCTGGATCCCAGCACCTCTGCTATAAGATGGGATGTTGCTTATGGGAAGTGAGGCAGGAGCCCTCTGTTCCTGCAGCTCTGACCACAGTGAGGTGATCCCTGCCACTGCTGCCAGCAGGCTGGAGAGGTCAGCACCCCATGGCCAGACAGACTTTGCCCCTGTCACCTCCTCTCTGCAGTGCACCAGTGTCCCCAAGGACCGGCAGCAGCCTTTGCTGAGCCAACTGGGAGCTTTGTGGGAGTAGCACAGGCTCCAAATTGCACCCCTTGGTCCTGAGCACCCACACTGCGGGGCTGCAACCTGTTGGAGCACCGTGCTCCTGTCCCTGCCATCCTGACCTTGGCTGGGGTACAGTCCAGGCTGGGGCTCCAGCCTGGGCATCTCCCAGAACCACACGAGGTATCGCCCACTGGGTTTAGTTAAAACTCCCTGCCTCTGGGGGCAGCTGGGAACCAGTTAGGAGATGCACAGCCATAAAACATCTGGAGAGACAAAGTTTAGTTTAATTATAATAGATGACTCCTTCCCTGCCTGGCTATAAATCATTCATGCTCTCACTTCCAAGCAGTCGCATCCACGGACTGTCTGACTGTTCATAAACCTCCTCCTGTTGTTCTACCTGTCTGGAGTGTGCTCGCTGCTCCGTTTGTTTTGATTTCCACTCCAGAGCGGGAAACAGGAGCTGACAATGTAACGTGAGGGATCCAGGTGACCAGAGCAGCCCCCTGCTCGTGCTTCAGCATCGCTGCCCCACGCTCCTGGGGCTGGGGGAGCTGGAGGGTTCTGTTTCTGATGGCGCAGCTCCTGCAGCCACTGCAAGGCAGGGGGAGAGCTGAGCTGCCTTTTACCAAATCCATTTCCTACTGCTTTCTAGTTCTTTCTTGGGGTGGAACAGGAGCCACAGTGTGGCTCTAGTCCAAGCTCCTGAGAGCAGATACAAGCAGCCCCTTGGGGTCTGGCTGCTGCCTGTCCCTGCAGCTGCAGGGGAGGACTCACCTGGCACTGCTGCCCCTGGTGATGTTCTCCCCTGGGTTTTTATTCATGGGTACTCTGAAACAATAGTGGGGGTTTTGGGTACCCCAAAAGATGCCCTGGGGCATCTCAGGGCAGGATTTATGCAATAGAATCACAGAATTGTTTGGGTTGGAAGAGAGCTTTAAGATCATCAAGTCCAAGAGTAGCCTGGCAGTGTGTGATGTTTTCTGCCCTTCCCACTGAATGAACTGGGCTTTTCCCACCCCAGGGATGCAGCGCCCAGCAATTGCACAATGCACTGGGGTGAGGTGGGCAGAGCTGGAAATGCTCTGTGTGAGAGAAGAGCGGCAGGGCTGGGGTTCCTTGTACTCCAGGTTGTGCCTTCATCCTCCGCACCCCCTGACCCCCTGCGCATGGCCTGTTTCTCCCCCAGCCCCCAGGGACAAACTGGGGCTCAGCTCTGCCTGCTGGGTTGTGCAGTGCTCTCAGGATATCCCAAAGGACATACTGAGCAGAGAAACTTTTTTTCCAAGCAATGCTTCCCTCTGCATTTTCCACCCTTGCAGAGGCCGTGCAGAACCCTGCCCGCCTGCTGCTGCCCGCAACTGCATAGTGCCCTTGAAAAGACCCTGTTGTCCTCCTCTGAAATGATGTAGCTCCGGCGCCTAACGATTCCTGACAGATTGCAAACGGTCCTGCTGCCAGCAATCAGGAAGGCAGGAAAAGTGTTGGGTTACTGATGTTTGTGGTTATTACAGTTATTGGACTCCATCGATTCCGGGGACGGTGGGTGCTGCGAGGCTGTTAGCAACTGGGGCACAGCCCAGCGCCCCCCGTTCCCGCACCGGCTGCTGGCCTGGCAAACCCCAGCACAGTGCAGGGAGCACAGCGCAGCCCCGCACGTGGCTGAGGGATGGGATGTGCTCTGCTCCCCACCACCATCTACCAGCCCAGCCCAGCGCCGGGCAGACGTGATGCCATTTGTCAGCTGGTTGCCTCCTCCATTGCTTGGTATTTTCTCTCTCAAAGTAAGAAACTGCACTTCAGCTGCAGGATCCTCATTATGTCAAAACGATTTGGGGTTTGGCAGCACAGCCCAGCTCCGCACAGGACCCACAGCGCCCAGCACGTCACCGCCGGGCGCATCCGGCCTCGCCGTGCCGTGGCACTCACCGGTGCCTGGCTGGCTGTTTCAGAAATGAGCCTGTTTTCAGGCAAGATTTAGCTGAAGGAATATAAATTTCAGGGTTTGGGTGGTTTTTGGATAGATTTTTCTCAGTAAAGTGGAGTCACTTCACAGGGGGCAGAGCAGCAGCTTGAGGCTGACACAAGGTTCACCGCCCAGCCCACCCCAGGTCCATCACTGTAGGGTAGTGGGGCTGCTGCTGGGGCTCCTCTCAGTCCTTGCTTCATTTCCAGTGGCACCGGGTTTCTATAATTAATTGTCAGCTGTATCAGTCATCAGTGATTTGTGTTTTAAAGATGGCCTGGCAGAACTAATTCCATTTCTGCACTATGCCGTGCTGGATGATGATAACCCATGTACAGCTTCTCCCACAGAGCCCCACAGTGAGCTGCTGCACTTGGTTTTAATTAATACAGATAGCAAATATATTTTCATTAGCCATCAAGATGTCAGGAGAGAAACACCATCCTGCATGGAGAGCACCAGCAGCACCTTCTGTACCAGAGTAGGGTGCAGCCCCCAGCCCTTCCCAGTCCCATCCGCACGGCACCAGCCGGGCAGGCACAGGGCAGACAGGTTCCCACCAGCCCGGTGTCGGTGGCACAATCCTCCAGACCCTGAAAACAAAGCTAATTTAGCCAATCTGCTCTATGGCAGCAGCCCCCAGAGCTGGGAGCGCAGTGCCGGGGGGGTGAGAGCTCGCTGCGGGGCCAGGCAGCACGTTTCCAGTCGCAGCCTCCTCGGTCTCTCCTCCCTCCAGCGCGGGAGGACAGCCAATTATGAGGCACGTTCATAATTTCTGAAATTTAGAACAATTAAGCCAGCTCCCTGGGATTTCTGACGAAAGCAGCCCCTTGTTCCCCGAGGAAGTAACAGCCTTCCTTGACCTCTGCTCTATTATTCCGTTTGATTGATCTTAATTATATCAGAAAGGATAATGATAGTCTTTGTGGGGGTGCAAGAACACTGGGAACAGAGATGACAGGCTCTTTGTGGAGAGCACGCGAGAGCTGCTGGGGTGGTGATGGCGGGCACGGCCGCTGTGCCCGGCTAACGAGCCTGACGAGGTGCCCACTCCTGGGTTCCCAGTGCTGCTGCCAGGGTACCACCGCTGCCCAGGGAACCCCCGTATTCCCCCCAGCTGGAGAAGCAGGAGGTTAAGAGTGCAGCATAAACAAGCAAAGAGCACTCGGTCCTGCGGCTGTCCTGCATCTCTGCCTCTCCTGTCGTGCATCCTTTGGGTTGGAAGAGGCTTTTAAGATCAGCAGGTCCAACCATCCCCCAGCACTGCCAGGGCACCACTGACCCCTGGCCCTCAGCACCACAGCTCCAAGGGGGGCTTGGAAACCCCTCCAGGGGTCACGGGGACTCCCCTCCTAGCCTGGGACAGCCCTGGACAGCCCTGCAGGGGTGGGTTGGAGANTCCTTCACTATGTAAATGATCTCCTGGTTTGTTTATTAATCACAGCAGGGTTGAGCTCTATGAGAAAGCCCTTAACTGCTGGGTCCTGAGGCTTGTTCTGCCCCAAGCCCTGTCTCAGGTGGGTGCTGGGGAGCTGGGCTGGACCGGGCTGTGCTGTGGGTGGTCGGGCTCCCCTCGGGGGCAGCTCTTTGGGCTGCAGCTTCTCTGCTCCTCTCAAAGCGGCTCTGGCAGCGCAGGCATCTCACTGCTGTGGCACTCGACAGGCCTCTCCAGAACAGCTTTGATATCCGAATGGGTGTGCGGAGAGGGGCCTTTGTCAGGTGTTCCTCATATATTCTTGTAGAACACGCGTGTCAGATTGCTGCTGCCTGCGCCTGTCTCCTGGCGGTATTATTTCCGACAAACCCCACCGACTGGGAAATGCGGTGAGAAAGTACCTGACTTTGTTCTTCCCAGCAGGTAACGAATCAGCAAATTATAAAAACCAGTGTGTCATCTGCCTTAGAGAAGGGTTTTTTCCTGCCGCTGCCATTGTTTATGTTCCTGCAGGATAATTGTAATTTTTAATGTCCATTGGATAGCAGTGTGGTGTGAGTAAAATGGGCCCATCTGAGGAATAAATCTGTTTTTAAGGATTGCCTTCTTGGCACAAACAGCGCTCAGGGAAGGACCAGCCGCTGCGGAAGGGGACCACGTGGGGATGGTCCCCCCCAGGTCCTGCTCTGAGCTGGCAGAGGGAGGGCAGCGGCCACGGGGCTACCAAGGCTCAGACCCCCACTCCTGCCCCCTGCAACCCGCCCCATGGCTCAGCACCTCCCCGGGCATCGCTCCCCCTGCAGCGATGGTCGCATCCTGTGCCTGTCACTGCGGGTGCTCAGCAGGAAAGCTGCAAGGTGTGGTTTACCCCCGAGCAGCGTTTCTGGAGCAGGAGGTTGTGAGTTAGGGCTGTTTGCTCCCGAGGAACACAGCGGCTGATTTCACGGGAGCAGGTAGAGCTGGATATGAGCTCGGAACATTTATTTTCCATCAGAGAATGCCCCAGCCTGTAGCCAGGCATGGTGCTGAGGGTCTCAGAAAGGGCTTTTTCACAGCTGAATTGCCTTTTTCAGAGTAACTCCAACTCTGGGCTCGTAGTCCTGACTTTAAGCGCACTGTTGCCTTTGCTATTTGTTCAGCCTTCTTGTTCTGATCAAAGAGGCGATGCTATCGTTTATAGAAGCCTTTGCCTGTGAGACCAGTTTGCACGTGGAGCAGAAATGTGGAAGAACAGAGCCCTTGCCTGTGGGAGCCCACTTGGATAATCTGAGTCACTGGAGGGGACGTTATTTGCCGTGACTCAACCCCGATCGTGCGGTCGGGTGACAAGGTACCGATGGTGGGTGACAGTCACCCTCACCCCGCGCTGCATCCCGCCGGCAGCGCCGGGATCTTCACACCACAGAGCATCTCCCCGTTGTGTTCCACCAGCAGCTGCTTCCCCGGCAGCACCCGAGTGACTGGAGCTGCCCGCAGCCCAGCACCACCCTCCTCTCCTCGCCGTGCTGCCTTGGTCTGATCCCTTCGGTTTGGAAGAGCTGGCTCCTGATGGCGCGGGTGGAGCAATGCTGGGGCTGCACAAAGACAATCGCCCTGGTTCCTGAGGCTGGCACATTAGTTTTTCCAGACCCAGACATAATCCTGGGGTATGGATGGTGCCCGAGCTGGCTGGAAACATTGGATGGCTGCTGGTGAGCAGAGCGAGCTGGCTCTGCCTCCGCTTGGCTCCCAGGGAACCAGCCAACCACTCCCTGCTGCTGAGGGCGATGGAGCTGCAGCGATGCTATTGTCAGCGCAGGTGAGGCGCA
>VWZY01011174.1:1019-36348 GCA_013399075.1 Chloroceryle aenea
TTTTGTTTTTCTTCCGTGCCTTCATTGTGCAGAGATTTCCTGGCTTAACTTGATTACCCTCACCACCAACCAGCTCTGTGCTCCAAGAGCACAAACTGAGTTGTACACTTCCATGAGCTGTCCAGATGTTCTTTGAAATGGAATAAACTATAAAATAAAAATAAGGAGTTTTCCACTGTGATCCTGACACCTTCCTTCGTGTTCTTGCTGCTTCTCTGTGCTTCTTACCATATTCCTGTGTGAGAGAAGTAAGCTGAGGTGCTTGGAGCTGTGCCGCCACACCGGGAAGAAGTTCCTGCCGGTCAGTAACAGCTCATGGAAGCATCACAGGGGGAATTGGAAAGGTGCCTCCCCAGGCCCTGCCTCTGGGGGTTGTCACCAGAAGGTCCCAGATGCTCCTCTGTGATAAATTTGCTAGCGTGCTTTAGTAGCAACCTCTAGCTGCTTCTTCTGGTATTCTGCTTTTTCTTTTTTCCTCTTTGGGAAGGCTGGGTGGATTGATCTGTGGGGTGGAAGGAACTGAGCAGTTGGTGTCAAGCTGTCAGAGCAGGAGCTGGAGAGGGCACTTTACTGATGTAGTCAGGTAGGCTGAACTGGAGAAGCCACATCGGCAGAGATGGCAAATGTCTGTGGGACTAAGAGAAGGAAAACAAGGGACTGGGAAAGTTTGGGATCAGGTGAGAAGATAACAGGGTAATGATGATTGAAGAAGCTTGGATGGGTAAATGGGTACAATCTCTTTGTTTACAGTAGGGCCCCAATCCTTTCTTGACACAAGGCTCCCCGCCAGCCTTTTGTATTATAGCAATAACTTGTGGCCTACATTAGAGAGTGGGTTTAAAATACTTGCTTTAGTACTTTCATCTGGATCGGCTTAAATTGTCCATTTTCATAAGGTCAGGATTTGCTTTGGACATTTCTTTGTTTCTGATAATTTAATACTCTTTCTCATAGTTACTCAAGAAGAAATTGTGCTCCCCCGAAAGAAAACCTGGTGAGTGTTTATTGCTGGAATATCTTTCAACCTGGAAGAAAATCTTAGTTCAACAGCTAAATGGAGTCTGTCCACCAAAGCTGAAGAAAAAAAATGTGGGTTGCTGTATTTCTGGATCTAATTTCTCACTATTGGCTTTCCTGCTGATTGGGAGCTCTGGGAATATTCTTGACTCTTACTCTGCATGCAGAGTGTAGACACTCCGCTCTTGACCTTCCTTTTAAAAACTGTTAGAGGGGTGACATTTTTAAGCATAGTTGTTTCTTTGTAAATGATGTTTGCTAGAAATCTGTAAAATCAAGTTCATTTGGCTGCCTGCATGTGGGTGCATTTCAGCAAAATCAGCTTGGCTGTTGAAAGCTGGCTGAATAAATCTTGTTCGGAAATTATGGAGCTGAACAGAAGTTATTTGTTGGAGGCACTTAAGATGAAGTTGCATGACTGTACAGCAGAAACTAAGTCTGTAGCCAATTGGTGTCTGCTTACAAACTTACACCTTCACCTAAGCACTTTCACTGGCCCGTCTTTGCTTGCAGCACAACCAAATCCTTAAGGATCCACAGGCACTGGAGTCCTGAAAAATCTAGTGTTGTTTCGTTTTCCTTACAAGACTTGGTTCATGTATCCATCCCTTGGAAATGAGGGACTCTGAGAGGGATATTCCAGGGAATTCTTTCTGTGCCTCTTCCCTCTGTTCTTTCTTTAATAATGTGTAATAAGGGCAGGAGTAGTAGCAGGAAACACACATGCTTTTCTGCTTTTCCTCAAAGTCTTTCCTTTTTTTCTCTAGTTGTTCCAGAATTTAGACCATTTATGCATTTTTTTAAATTTCCCCTCCCTTTGCAAAAAATGGTGTTTTCTAACTGCAGCAAAACCATTATTTTCTAGAACTGAAAATCCTTATGGGCCAGGATAATCCTGTGCTTGTTCTGTATACAGTGTTACACATAACATTCAAAGTCTGCAGCCAGGTACTAATCAAATCTCCTTTCTGTTTAGGGATAAGCTAGCTGTTCTTCAGACCTTGGCTTCTACTGTGAAAAGGGTGAGTGGTTTTGTTGATCACAGGAATAGGCTGAGTTGTCCATCTCACGGAATAGCCTTGCACTCTGCAGGCTCTTATTTCTACTTTGGCCATAAATGAAAGAAGAGATGCCTACATCCTTTTTTTTACAGATGTTTTCACTTTTGCTCAATATGTTTTGCTGGCTCCATAAAGGTTCTTTGTAGTGCAAGGACAGAGCTGCAGCTACCTGTGAAAGTTGTAATACTTTGATGAGGCATTTGCTGACATCAGGAGTGAGATCTTTCACCTATCCAGCTTCCCAAATCAGACTGCCTTTTCCCAATCTCAGTCCAGAAAGCCAGCCTTGCAAAGAGCCATGAGTGTCTGCTCTGTCAAGGCAACCACTGCAGATGCATGGTGCTGTTCTTTAATCCTGTCTGTTTGGAGTTCTGGAGATTTAATCTCCTCAGCTCACCTGAGACTGTTACAGTTGGGGCCTTGCTTGCTGTGTTACAGTAAAGACCCTGTTGTTGTCACTACTACCTGAGCATCAGGTGGTGGCTATGATGGAAGTGCTCATTGTGCCTTAAATTCCGTGAGGCAGTGTGATATGTGTACAGCAAGCCCGTGTACGTAACTGGAAATGTGTCAGCCCTGGATTCTCCTTTCTGCAGGATCCTACCGCTGCCCATTATATGTTCCAGGATGACCCTTTCCTTATGCCAAGAAATGCAGCCAATTCTGTAAGTATTTCCTTTCAAATCCTTGCTAGCTTCCCTCTCCCCCCTTCATCTCTGCTATGAAAACTCATATCTAATGGGAGCCCAGTTTCAGTTACAAAAGAAGATGAAGTATCACATTTCTTTCAGGATTTTGTCTTCTGTATTTCTGAATGCAAAACAACCATAGCATTTCTCTGGACAAATCCACCCTGCACACACAGTTACCTCTTCTGCTTGCCCCTGTAGGGACCTTCCAGCTGACACAGCTCTGTTAACATTCCTGCAGGCTAGTGGCTTGCCTGATGAGTTGTCTGTTTCTCCATGTTCTTAGTCTGTTCAGTAACTCTCAACAGTAATTCTTTAAGTGAGACATTTACTGTGTTAAACCCGTGTTTGCATACCTTGGTTATAGACTGTGAATATGTGGTATTGCAAGTGGTGAGATTTTTGTGCTTACAGTTTAATTTGAATTAAATGCATGGATTAAAACACACAAGGTCACTTGTGTATGTGTTACTACATAGACTACATGTCATTAGTTAACTCTTCTGGTCAAGCTCCAGGAATTTCAGTTGTATCACCAAGCAGCTATTTGGTAATGTAGACCTATAGAAATGGTAATATTGGGATGATAATAAAAAGGAAGAAGTAAAGAATCTTCCCCTGGTATTGTTTTTGCATAAGATGAAAGAGCATCAAGCTGAGGCAAGAGAGCAGAACTGGAAGTGAGGGCAAGAAGGAACTGCTGTGTGTGATGTTAGAGTGCAGCAAGAGAAGACTGAGAGCTGATGTATTGCAAATCAGTGATGTGGCTACAAGAGAGCTTCAGTTCTTCTGAATACCAGAGGTGAAGCTGTTTAGAAGTTTGAAGGCAGCTGTGAAATGTGAAGAGCTTTAAAGGAAACATCAGAGGAGGATCTGACTTTAGAACTTGAGGAAAAGAGGTGGATGGGAACCTTGGAAATGACAATCAGGGAGAGACGTGTCTGAGTGCTATAAATCTAAGAGAGATGCTTCTGAGCTTGAGCTTGTAGTGCAGCATTTCAGATGTGTCTGGTACAGAACTTTGAGTAACAAGGAAGTAAATTACAGTCTCATTTAAAGAACGGCCATCCTTATACTGGCATAAATACCAGAATGTTTAGCTGGAGTGTTGTCTTGTGCCTGTGGTTTTACTAAGAGTTGAAAAAGAAGCAGGAATTTAATTTGATCCCATCTGAATGTTCAGTGGAAAATGTTTTTCTCACTCTCAGCCTTCTAACTGCATGATTCTCCATTTTGTTTTCTCTCATTCCTTTGCAGCGTCTGTTTTCATTGTCAAAGGAGTCTGGGAGAAATGCTGCAAAATACATTATTAAGCAATTTCCTCAATATTTTGACAAGACTTTTGCAGAGCCCAACATACCAGTAAGCCTTTTGCTTTTCCATTATATTTGTGCATTGTCAGGTGGTGAAATAACTGTCAAGGCTGGTCTAAAACAAAAAGGAGAGGATAATTTTCTTAACTGTTTTGCAGGCAGCTCTGAAAGCAGTGCTGCATTTGCATTGTAATTCTAAAGTAAACACTTTTCCTTAGGAATTCAATATCATACCTGGTTCTTTGGATAAAACTAAGAAAATAAATGTTGGTTAGATACTGACTTGCAGGAAGGTGAGAGATAGGGTTGTGTGGTCCTTCATCAGTAGGACTGCTGCTGTTAGGCTGGGAGGGTTGGGAGACCAGTGTACTGGGTGAAGAGCAAGGATACTTGCTTCATATTTTAGCAATGGTTTAGAGAAGGTTTGAGCTTGTGTCTAACTTGCACTCTTGGCTTTTAGTGCTTGATGCCTGAGACTCTTACACCTCAGATTGAAGGAGTGAGTGAGGAAGCTCTGAAAGAGCGTATCCACCTCAGAAGGGTGAAGGATTCTGTGGACCTCTTTGATCAGCTTGTACAAGCAGGTATGTGGTCACCTGCAGATTCTGCGGTGAAGCTCTACATCAGTTGTGGATGAAGTATTTTAGTATCTGGCACAGGTTATGGAGACAGTGTTGTGACTATGTTGCTGCCTTTTACAGCTGACTCTGGTCTGGTGAAGTGGCTCTCCAGAATTACTGGGCCCTCCTTATCCACTGCTTGTCTGACATGTCGTCACTTTGGTGATACAGAGAACAAATCATTTCTTGATCAAGAAGCAGATGATACGGTGTTTTATTTTTTTTCTTCTTTTCCAAAGTAGAAGAATCTGTGATGCAGTAGAGTAGGGCCTGTTGTGGGCAGATACGTGGCGGGGTGATGCTGTTCTGCCCACAAAGGCCCTCGCACCATAGCGTATTGGTTGGTATAAGCTACATCTGTGCTCTGCACCTTGCTGCTGCATTGGACTAGTGTCACATGCCAGCTGAGTACCCATCTGTGGACCTGCCCTCAATAAATGAATCTTCCTTAGCTCTTCTTTAATCACAGAGTCTTAGAATTGTTCAGCCTGGGAGAGGCCTTTAAGATCATCAAGTCCAGCCCTTAATCCAGCACTGCCAAGGCACCACTGAACCATGTCCCTAATTTGGACTTGATCTGTGTCAGGGGTGAATGAGAAGGAGGCAGCAATAGAAAGCTGTTAACTATCACAGCTTCTGAAGAGGGGGAGCTTACTGGGAAGGTAAGACCTTCTCATACCCACTACAAGATGGAAAGGAGATGATTCCATCAAATAGGTCTTTTGTTGTTTTGAAAGCTGTTTCACAGGAAGTGAGAGACACAAAGTGGTCTTCACAGCAGAGTCTGTCCTAGGAGTACTTACAAAAAGCACTGGAATTTTCAGATGTGTTGGGCTTGTGCAGTGTCACAGTTTTTGCTGCCAGCTGCCACTTGGTTAGTGGCTTCAGTAGAAAAACAGGTATGAATGTATTCTGCTATGAATGGGTTTGTAGAAGTGTTACTGACATATCCAGGTTTTACTGACTTGCTAGAGAACACCTTTATGTGCACAGACTTCAAGTGGTGTGACCAGGAGTTCAAAAGTTTTCTGATACAGCTGTGAAATGGACTGTTCTTCACTTTCTTTGAGACTGTTGTATATCCTCATTTTCTGTAGGTACCCCTGTGTCTCTGGAGACGACAAACAGCCTTTTAGATTTGTTGTGCTTCTATGGAGATGCAGAATCTACTCTGGAAAAAGAGGAAGAAGAAAAAGAGGATTTGGAAGAACCAGAGGTATGAAAAACCCAGTGATATCTATTTCTTTCATACATACTGGGAGTGTAGCAAAGTGATGTGAAGATTTTTGTACTGTCACTATCTGCCTGGGAGATGGGGTGGGTCAGATGTAGCCAGTACTTCCTAGAGATACGGCAGTTACAGCAACCCTGTGTCTGATCTGCTAGCAAAAGAAGTTGCTGTAAAGCTGAACTTAGCAGCTGGACCCCTGCCTTGGCTTAGTTCTGCTGAACTTCGTTTAAATTGCAGTTTCTCACTGACAGCCTTCGTTTTATAGTTGCCTGCAAAAAAAGAACTCTAGTACCTCTAATGTAATATCAGCTCATCAATTTTCTTCCAATGTAAACCATAATAATGAGATTTCAGTGAAGTTGAGGGCTCCTTGTGTGACATCAGGTCTCAGGGTACAGTAGCAGACATGTTGCACAGTACTGGTCCCTGGGAAGACTGTTGAAGGAGAAGGGATTCTACTGAGTATCTGCTGTAGTCTAATGATTCCCCCCAGCTCCATGAATACATACAGTTTGCCTTGTTAGTGTGTCCAATAAGATCAGTGTTATTAATCTAGTTACTGCTTCCTGAACATTATAATAAAAATTCTTTTAGTGTAACTCATGAAAAACCACCTTTGGTAGTATAGAAGTTGCTGTTGAACTTCTGTGGTGTTGTTCCCAAATCACATCATTTGGTGTTTAACCGTAACTTTGAACTTTGAGAAACTTATTTCTGCAAAAACCTCTCCAGGTGAACGCTTCAGAGCAGAAGGCTCCAAAGAGACAGCTCCGAAGAGGTTCACAGCCATTTGGCCCTAGATGGAAGTAAGGAAACCATTGCCAATATTACCATATTCAGTGGGTTCTGCGTGTGCATTGTTGTTATAAAACAGACTTCAAGACTTTTTAGCAGTTCATCTTTGCAGGTGTTACATGTTAAATACATCTGTGTTTGCTAATCTTTTAAATTGTTGAGGGAAGTATAGGAAGTGCTTGTAGAATAGCTCAAAGTATCCCAAATCATATATTTGAATGTCAGCCCCTGGGAGTACAGCCTGTCACCTTGTTCTGCACCTTTGATCTCTCTTTCCTAAAGATACCTTTTGTTAAGTTCTTTAACATACAGCTTGTTCATTGATTGTAGGGAGAACAACAATGCTGAAAGGATATTTAAGATAATGCCAGAGAGGAATGCACACTCCTATTGCACAATGATCCGCGGGATGGTGAAGGTAAAGTTACCCTTCAGTGCTGTGAGGACTTTTTTCACCTTCTGAAGACCTTGTGAGATCATGGTCATAGAGATTGGTTTTGTTTGCCCATCTCTGTTTCTCTTTTTGCAGCATGGGGCTTCTGCTAAAGCTTATGACATGTACATAGACTTGCTGAATGAAAGACACAAGGGTAAGTGTCTCTGGCTTTTGACTTGCAGTCTTCTAAGTGGCAGAAACCTGTTGCTTGGTACATGACTATTCGCTTCATGGCAATGATGATTGGCGCAGGGGTACGGACCTCAGCTAGATCATGGGAGCTGAATGCAAACTGTGTATTTCAGTGCAGCTGGCATGTGGCTGGCTCACTGGAAGCAGGTTTGCATGAGACTTTGCCAAAAAACTGAGCCATGTTACAACCAACTGTTTTATATAGAATATAATTGTCAATTAAAATGAATTATCTTACATTTTCCAGCTGATGTACACACCTTCAACGCGCTGATTAAAGCAGTCCCATATCTAAAGGAGAGGTTCCTGGAAAGATGGGAATTAGCCAAGGTAAGGAGGTAGAGCAGAAGAGGTGGGGAAGGGGTAAGAGTGTAGAGGCTGGATCTGCTTTATCAGTAGCATTTTGCAGTTAGAAGAATAAAAACAAGAGCTCTGTACGAAGGTACTACTACTGTCTGCAGAGGAAGTACATGAGTTTAAACCTGCAAACACTTGGGGAGTGGAAATGTTCAAAACCCAACCTTGCCCTTGCAGAATGTTTGCCTTGTGAGAATGTTCCTGATCCAAGAACTGCCCAGACAGAATTTGGGAGATTATGCTGGGAGATCAAACAATTTTAGATAGAAAGTCTTAGAATTGTAATTCCTGGTGCTGTGATGGAAATGTAATTTTGAGGGCTAATATTAGAGGTTTCAGTTTGAATGACATAGGATCAGTGAAGAAAAATAATACATAGGTTTAAAAATTCCCTTGATGTTCTAGACAGAATTCTCCAAGATCTAATCTCATCTAATTTTGTAGTTTTGGTTTTGGTCAAATTAATTAAAAATTAGATAGTGCTCCCTTAATAAATGATCAGTTGAGGCAGAGTTGTTCACCTGAAGGCGGGGAGAAGGGTTGGATTGAGGATATGCTCAACTGTGATCCCTAACGTGAAGGCACTAAGGATTTGGGTATTTTGTTTAAGGTCTTCCTGAATCACATGACTCAACAGGAAGTGCAACCAAATCTGCTAACCTTCAATGCTTTACTGAAGACTCTGAGAAGATGTGGTGGTATGGGCAGAAGTATGTCTTTATTGGTGGTAAAGGAAATGGAAGCACTTGATATAGGTAAGAGAGGAAGAATTGTTACTGTACTCCAGTGCCGCCTGCAGAATAGTGAATTGACTTATTCCACAGCAAACACCACAGGGAGTCCTCCTTGTGGGGGAGAAGTCCAGGACTTGTGGAAAAAAACTTTTCTTGTGTGTTCTCAATTTCATTACTTGTTCCCTTTTACAAGAGTAAAAATGTACGAGTACTGAGCTGTGACCTCTCAGCAAGCCACTGCCTATGGGTTTCAAATTTTCAATCTTTGCTGTGTTGATTACTAATTACAATATAGTGGGTTCATTTAGCCCCTCAGGTCAAATAATGAAGCATTTTGATACTGTAGTTTTTTAGATTAGGAGTATGTTTGTCATATATTTTTACCTGTAGTTACCTGTAGCTGCTCAGGGACAAGTGTGTGTATGCACTGGGGATGTGTCCTGTCCTATAGGCTCTTTCCCAACTGTGTCCTTGTTGTAGTGCTGCTGTAGATATAGTCAACAATTGGAATATATATTTGCAGCAGTCAGCAGAGTCTGTTACCTTCTTTCAGGTCAGGGAGATTTACTCCACAAGCCAGTTCAGGTCTATATATCTGCATCTGTACAGAAAAGAGCTTTTGATCTAAGTGATGGCTTATTGATGTCAAGTAAACATTGCAAACCCAGGGAATATCTGCACAAGAGATCTGGTGTCTTACAGAGTGTGCTTTGCCCCAGTAAGGTGCTTGTTGATATGTAAGGATATGTTCATGAGCAGAAAGGAAACTAGCTTTGAAGTAGTTTTGCTTTTAATTTAGAGCAGGGAAGCCTGACTGCTCGCTTCCTAACAATAGGATGCTTCAGCTGGTGCTCCACCCTCAGATATCATCTCTCCCAGTTCTAGTGTGTGTACATGTGCTCTGGTTCAGCATTAGGGTGAATGGGGAGAGAAATTAGAGCAAATTCACGCACGCTGCCTGACTAGGAGGACCAAAGACTGAATTAGAGCTCGGGCATAAAACTCAGCCGAGAATGTTGAAGTAACTTTAATGGTTTTGCCTTTCAGAGCCCAGCCTTGCGACGTACGATCACCTTCTCTCCATATTTTATAGAGGCGGTACGTGCAGTATCAACTTGTTCATGAATGTGTCCTCTTTAACATCTGCTTGAAAGGCTTTCCAAATGTGATGGGTGAAGGCAGTTGATTTATGGATTAAAAGACTGCCTCTTAGGTGCCCTAGCCTAGTGGTACCTGTGCAGCCCAGTTCTGCTTGGGTAAACAAAAAGCTGCAGAGGATCGTAATGTCTCACAGGGAGGGAAAAGTCCTTGTGTTTTGAGAACAGTCAGAACTGGAAAAAGCCCATCTCCTTTCCCATTTGTGGCCACAAGTTGATAAAGCTTAAGAGAAACCCTGCCTGGCCTCTGTGGAGGCTGGATCTGACTACAACACATCTGATTTCATAGACTCTGCTATTCCCAGGGAAGAAATCACATGGGGATTCTGGTTTTCTGCATCAGTTCTGTGCATTGGAGTTGTTTTGAAATACAGCTATGTTAGAAGGCAACAGCCCAAATGTTGGATATCTGTTAGCCAAAAATCTGTGGGCATGGGAAGAGAATGGGCACAGTAGTCATAACCACAGTCCTTGTGTTTTAACAAATGTGGAGGAACTGCTCTGGAGTCTCTCTGGGTTTAGTTGTTGTGTTTTTGTCTTGTATTTTTTACCCCTTCTTCATTCTGTTTGCTTATGAAATGCCTTACTTTTTCCTGTGCAGCCTACTAACAGCCAAACTTGCAGGCCTGTTGGATTCCTTGCTAGAAAGTACCGTTATCTTTCTGAATGTGCCCTGATGTGCTGTGGAGATCTGGCAGTAGTAGGGCAAGTTTTGGAGCAAATAAAAGTGCAGCTGATGTGGAGCATCACAGGAATCATGATGCTTGTTTGAAATCCTGTTGCTTGTTTCCATTTCCATATTATATTTGCAGGCTGATGCTCTTCACTAACAAAAGGCACAGCACAACTGAGATGTGATGTTGCTTCTCTGTTTGTCCTGCAGCTGATCTTCACTCGTCGGGCATCATCTCCGAGGTGCTAAATGATGTTGAAAAGAGAAGTTTCACTCCCCAGGACCCTGATGATGGTATGATCTTCAAAATATCCTACTGTCTGCATTGATTAAGCTTGGGTGTAAAGCTACTTCTGAATTTGAAGCATTTCTCCCCAGCTAGGAATAATGCAGGCAGCTTGCTTATAGCTGTCCTTTCTGATGCATTTTGGAAACAAAGAAGGAAAAGTTCCAGTCCTGAAAAGTTGTGCTGGGCATTGGTGCACTGGCTTCTGTGTGGAAGTTGGAAGTGTAGCCCATGTGAATGAGACGTTGAGCCCCATACAGTAAAAACCACAGAGCTATTGATAAGGCTAGTTTAAGGAGGAACATCTGTTAGCAGCTTTGTGAAATGCTACATGTCTGGTTTTTATTTGTATAGTGGGAGTTCCTATTCTAGTTCTTCCTAATCCTTTTGAGAAAATTGCATGAAATAAAACTACATTCAAAACTGAAGCTTAGGTCTGTATAAGGGGTAGATTCTAAACATCCTGCATCACACAGTGTCTGCCATGTGTGTTCCCAGCTTTGCCCTAGGATGTTCATAGCCTGACATAAACACAGCTTCAGTCTGCAGATAGTGTGGCAGAGAGGGGGCTGTAGCTGTGCTGTGTACAATGCTGGGTTAGTAAAGCATTGGAAACCACTCTTCATCACCTGGCAGTTCTATGTAGGATGAGACAAAGAAGCTATTGCAGTGTATTCTTCAGGAAAACAGCGAGGAGTTTGTAAATTTTTGGACATTTAAAGGACAAAGAGATTATGAGATTATGTATGAGAGCTATATTAGGTTATCCTACCAGCAGGTTGGTTTTTGTCCTTGGAAAGAAGGCTGGAAATACTCAGAATTTTGTACACCCCTTTTGTTTGCTTCTTCCATGTTACGTGTGGTACAGCGTTTCCTGCTCTGTTTCTAAGCTGCTGAGTTAATACAGAAGAGGAGTGACATGGCTGCCTTTTCTTGTAGCCTGCCCGTTAGACAAATAAAGCTGTCTCATGGCAAAGGAGAGAGTGTAGCTTTTGTAAAACTGCCTGAAGTCAAACTGATCACCTGCTGAAATCTGTCTCCAAAAGCATGGCAGTGGAGTTGTCTCCAGAGCACTGTCTACCAAAATTCATGTCACAGCAAAGTCTCCACATCTAAAGTGAAGATCCCTGCTACGTTGTCACACTGAGCTACAAATTCACCTTTCCAGTGAACAGGGTTAGTGATCTGCTGTGTGTCTCCTTGAAAACTTGAAGCTAACAGACTCTATTTCCCTTTCAGCCAACTTTTTTGCCACAGCTATGCAAGCGGTAAGTGCCTCTTCCCTACAATCAGAATTCTTTTGAGTCTTCCAGTTGTTTAAAAGTTGCCTGTGAGTTTTCCAACCAGTCATACAAGGTTTAGCTCTCGGTAGCTTTCCCTTTTTCACCCGAGTTCATCACCTCCTCTGAGTTTCCTCTGTAATTTTGCAGTTGTTTGTTTGATACCCCTTAAATGGGTAACCTCCATGCCTGTGATACATGCACCTCTTGCTAGAGCTGGCTGCTTACATCCCTGTCTGCTGTGCCCTACCTCCTGCTTCTAATGCCACTGCACTGGCCAGATGGTCTCTGCACCAGAAGGTGTCAGTTTAGGTTAGAAGGCTCTCACCCACTCTGAGAGTCTCACATTTCACAGAATCACAGCATGGTAGGTGTTGGAAGGGACCTCTGGAGATCATCTCATCCCATACCCCTTCCAAAGCAGGATCATGCAGAACAGGTTGCATGGCATCACGTCCAGGTGGACTTTGAATCACCCCAGAGGAGGAGACTCTGCAACCTCTTTGGGCAGCCTGTTCAGGGCTCTGTCACACTGACAGTAAAGAAACTTTTCTGCATGTTTGGGTGGAACTTGCTGTATTCCAGTTTGTCACTGTTGCCCTTGTTCTGTCACTGGCCAGCCCTGAAAAGTGTCTGACCCCATCCTCTGGATCTCCACCCTTTAGATATTGATAAGCATTGATCAGAGCCCTCTCAGTCTTCTCCAGGCTGAACAGCTCTAGGTCTCTCAGCCTTTCCTTGTCAGAGAAATGCTGCAGGCCCCTCATCATCTTTGTGACCTCTGCTGGACTCTGTCCAATAGTTCCCTGTCTCCCTTGAACTGGGGAGCCCACAACTGAACACAATACTCCAAATGTAGCCTCACCAGGGCAGAGTGAAGGGAGAGGAGAACCTGCTGGACACGCCACTTAATGCATTTGTCTGCACTAAACAAAATGCCTGGGCAGGTACTGCACTGAGCCTGCTTCCTGTTAAAAATGTTTGTTCTCTGCTCGTTACTCTTCATACCTTTGTGACAGTGAGTCTCAGAGGGGTGCATTAAGTGTTCTATTTAATAGCTTTAAATTCCACCTGGTTTATTGCAGTGCTGTGATCTTAAGGATATCAAGCTCGCCTATCAGTTAAATAAGGCAATGGAGAATGGAGATAACTGGAAATTCTTGGATGTGGATCGGTTAAATTCCTACTGGTGAGTGAAGCTTTGTTGAACACCAGCTGGTTACTCTATGTGCAGTTTGGGAATTAGGTCCCTCCTAAGAACAGTGATACCTTAGGATTTATTTTCAGTTTGTGGCCTTGCCTGAACTGAAATAAAGTGCCTTGGAGGATCAGTTTAGCTTAACATCCAGCAGCTATACCAACTAGTTTATTTTCCAGTCTTGTTGTCCACTTAGGAGGTAACATGAAATGGTGTTGCAGAGGGGGGTTGCAGTGCAGGAGGTGTGTCCAGGCAGGACACTCCCATGTAGTTCCATGGTGGACGCCGTTGTGCTGCCATCTGAAACATCTTTGCCAGTGGCAGTAAGCGCTGCAGGCAGTGAACGTGGTTGGGTACTTGGAGCAGGCTGGTTTAGAGAAAAGCCTGTCTAGGCATTGGAACAAGAGGTGCTCTAGTAAATTAATGAAAAATAATTACCATCAAAATAAAATGATGTTTCAGGGGTGGAGTAATTAATATGATTTTACCATATTTAGCCTGTAAATAAATCAAAGGAAATAAATGGAAATTAATTTCTTGGTGTAGGGACATTTTTTTTCTAGTCAGTGCATTTGCTCAAGGTCCCATTTCTGTTGTCAATTTGCAAAAGAAAGGAGGTTAATTTAGTTCCTGAAGTGGGTCTTAACCAGAGGTTGTGTTTGGGATGGATTCAGATACCTCAGGCCTGGTGTCAGGCAGGGAGATGGTTTGGTTTGGGTTTTTTTTTTGGATTTTAAAATGCAACAGTCTAACTTCTGATTAATTCTGCCCCTTGCCCATTGTCAGCACTAAGCCATGTCATAAAAAAATGCTATTGTTTTATTTAATTGTGTGGAGCGTCATAATCATACAGTGAAATTTCCCTGATTGACAGTACAAATCTGGTCAGAACACCACCATTTCCTGGTGCTTCTGTATGTTTTGATTGATCTAATCATTACTGAATTAGAACACTTTTTTTCCCTCCCTCTAGGTCAAAATTCTTTTCGTTGTTGTGTATGATGGAACAAATTGATGTTGTGTTGAAGTGGTACAAAGAAATGTCCCCTTCGGTAAGTGTGTGAGCAAGCTTCACAGCTTTGCTGTGGAGAAATGGAATGGTTACAGTTTCCTGAAATGATTCTCCTTTCATCAGCTCTTCTATCCGACTCCTAAAAACATACTGGACCTCCTTCAAGCACTGGATGCAGCCAACCACTTGGAAGTGATCCCTTCAGTCTGGGAAGGTCAGTGATAGCCACGTGGTGACGTAGACAGTTTGTTTGATAAAAGCCAGGAGCAGCGCGAGGTGGGAAGTAGTTGGGAAACTTCCCAGTGCTGAGAACAGCCCTGACACGGTGCTTTGGCACGAGGGATGTTGTTCTGTAGTGCAGGGTGGGCTGCTCTATTGGAGAAAGGCAGAACAGGCTACTGAAGGTTGTGGCTGTGTCAGCTAAATGCCAGGGTCTTGGAAAACTAAATGTTTACCAGAGAGTGTTACCTTAACCAACAGCCCAGATTTAACTCACTGGAATTATTTGGCCATTATTTGCCCCTTAAGAGGAGATGGGAACACAGAGGCAATATCCTTCTGTCACCCAACACTGAGGGGACAGGTTCTTCTAGGGAACCCTGGCAGAGTGATGACAGTACTAATTTGTAGTTACAGTTAAAGATTTATTTTCTTAACAGGATTTTATGATTAGCATGGGATTTTCAGTCAGAATAGCACAGGAGTTTATAAGCAGAATCAGTGTAGTCCAAATCTACATGTAGCATACGTAGTACAGAATTTTATGTCGCTGCTTAGATATTGTTTCTAATCACCCAGACCCTCTGCAGATCAGGTGGAATCTTAACACTTAGTTTGCTTTATCAGCCTAAAAATCATCATCTAGTCTCTAAAAACATATAAATGAATATGAGTCACCACTCAGTCCTTGGAGGAAGCAGGTGACAGTGGATGTGTCTCTGGCCACTGGAGGGTCATGGATCTCGTTATCCAGCAGCAGTTCAGGTCCAGCTTCCCACTTAGCAGTTAGAAACTGCTTGATTTCATAGACAGTGCTCTGTGTGCTGTTATCTTCCCTGTTCTACAATGGGTTCATCACCGCCATCAGGTTGGCCGGATGCCTGAGACCTTGATGGCCATTAACAAGGGCACGAGTCAGGCTGGAGCCCAGGAGTCTCAAGGCCTCCAGGGAGGGGAAGAAGAAATCTCTTTGGTTTGTGTACTTGCTGCACAGGTCCTTCAGAGCCTGATAATGAGGGGAAGGAGAACCAATACGTGAGCCGCTCGGGCACAGAATGGCTGTTTGCCTTACCAAATGGTGCTAGTGATGCTGACCGTGTTACCAGGAGCTGGGAGCAGGGGGTATGGGTCACGCCTACAGACGGCTGCCTTTCTCTGAACAGATATGAAACAGCTGGGGTTCAATAGGAGACCAGAGCTGCTGGAAGAGATGTTGTCTTTGATGAGCAGAGACCAGCACCCTGACGAGGTAAGGAAGCTGTCGTGGTTTAACCCCAGTAAAGAGCTGAGCCCCACACAGCTGCTCACTCACTCGCTCCTCCCTGGTGGGCTGGGGCTGAGAAGCGAAACCGTAGAAGTGAAAAAAATCATGGGTTGAGATAAAGGCAGTTTAAGGGGTATAGCAAAAGCTGTCCACACAAGCAAAGCCAAACAGGGAATTCATTCACCATTTCCATCAGCAGGCAGGTGTTCAGCCATCTCCAGGACAGCTGGGCTCTGTCACGCACAGTGGACTTGGGAAGATGAGCACCATCACTCTGAACACTTCTTCCCCCAGCTTTCTATGCTGAGTGTGACACCAGATGGGCTGGGATATCCCTTTGGTCAATCGCAGTCAGCTGTCCCAGCTGTGTTCCCTCCCAACTTCTTGTGCATCCCCCGTCTACTCACTGGTGGGCTGGGGTGAGGAGCAGAAAATGCCTTGACTGTGTAAGCACTGCTCAGCAGTAACGAAAACATCCTTGAATTACTAACAGGTTTTGGCACAAATTCAAGACACAGCACTGTGCAAGCTACCAAGAAGAAATTTATCCCAGCCAAAACGTACAGAAACTGAACGAAAAGAATAGCAGTGTCTCCCTGTTGCCCTGTGCAGCACACAGACTGCCTTAAGTGCTCGATTATTGTCCCTGGTCAGTCTTAGAGGTCCAGTTCTAGTGCATGTGCCATTAGAAAATCCAGATCTACATGAGCTTACTCAGGCCTTTAAGCCACCGAATTGTCTTCAACCTATAGAGGAACCTCAGATCAGCACAGAAGAGGGTCACTTACTTGCCAGGTTGGAAGAGTTAATCCAGCCCAGCCACCTCTCTGTGGAAGCACGTGGCAGAATTTGGGGATTTTTGCCCAAGATGTCCTTGCACTAACTGGCTTCTCACACTAAGGAGGTCTAAAAGCTTATGCATACTGCAGAGCTCTCTTTCCCTGCCTTGGAGCTTGACTTGTCCTGACAGAAGTGAAATGTTTTCCTGCCAGGAGTAACTGCTGTTAATTTGTAAATTCAAACCACATCCAGGGCAGACCTGTAGGATCTGTAGGAGGAATCACACTGACAAGGGTACGTTAATTCCAGGGGGTTTGGCATTAACAGCACAGTCTTTGTTCACAGATTCAGCTGGAGTTTGCCAAGTGTGCTGAAGACATCAAAGCAGTCCATGACCAAACTGGGAAGGAGCAGGCCACATTAGAATGGACTGGCAGTACACTGGGCCACACCGCTGTCCTGTTTGCCAGGGTGGGGAGAATCCAGGATGCTTGGTAAGTGTGTGGCTGTCGTGAGCTCTCGGCTTCCGATGCTGTCACTCAAGGCTTCACAAAACTCAGAAGCTAATGACCGACTGCCTCGGAATGCCAGTGGAGACAGAGGGAGGGGATGAATCCTGCTGAGAATGTGATGGGGTTCTTTAATTCTATTGGTCACACTTAGCACTGAGTTACCTAAAAAGATTTAGAAGTTCCTGTGGGAACTGGCTGAAGGCATGGTACAGCTGCTTCTGGCAGGGCCGGCTTTGATTATCACTTCCCTGAGCACTGCTGAGTCCTGCAGCTTCCCATTTGCTACTTTTCAGAATCTCTGGATTTCAAATTGCTAAAGAGATTAATTACAGTTTAATGAAACATTTTATTAGCATTAACCCTAATTAAAACTCTCTTAAATAAGAGAGTATTTTTAGAACTCTCCATTCACTAGAATTCACTGTCCTACATGCTCACAACTTGAAATACTGGTTAAATTGTCTACCCTCCAATGTAAGGTTCTGAGCTATTTTCTGTTAAGTATGGATGTTCTCCTTGCACTAACTCATTTGAAACAAAAAAATGACAAGTACTCCTCTAAAGATGTCCTATTTCCCAGTAAACTTGCCACCTGCTACACTTCCTGTCTCTTTCTGCACTAGTTGAGATAGTTTGCGTTACGCTCACCAGTGGTGTTACCTGCTGCAGCTGCATCCCCAGGAATCCCCATCAGATCTGTGTCTCATCTCTCAGGAAGATCGGTCGGTGAAACTGAGCTTGTCCGTGTTTCAGCAGGGGCTTGTCCAAGAGATTTCATATCTGTCTGATCCTTTCTTTTGTGCTGTCTTGGTTTTGTTTGTTTGAATTATTACTTTTTGTTTATTTTCAAACAGGAGCATGATGGAGCGCTTCCAGCAAATCAACAGGATTCCCACGTGAGTACTTCTGGGTTCTGACTTCAGGGACTTGTGGCTGAGATCTCGCATTTCTATTGTAGAATCATAGAATATTTTGCGTTGGAAAGGGCCTTCAAATGCCATCTAGTCCAACCCCCAGTTATAACTGACCACAGTGGTCCATAGCTTATCGTTACATCTGAAGCATGAGTGTGTGTGTCTGTGTCTTTGTGCACATGGTGGTTTCTATCCAACTGATACATTCCAACACCTTTCTGTCTCAAAAAATGTTGAAAATTCAAAGGTGGGGTGAAGTGGTTGAGCCTTGAGATGTCACTGCCTGAAGCTCTGGCACATAGAGAACAGTGCCACTGATGAGCTCAGTGTTGGAAATCAGTCTGAGCAGGGCTCTTGAGAGCATCTCTTTTCCTCGTGTGCTCAAAAAAATTTCCATGTGCTCTTAACCAGGCACAGGTGCTTTAGAGGCATCTGGATTTCTGAAGACAACTTTATAAAATCAGATCCTAAATCTGGATGCGTGGTATCAAAAGCACTGGTAGTGGCTATCTATGCTTGCCCTGTTCTGCAACTGCCACTTGTGTGGCCTTGACACTGCCCAGCTGCATCACACCCCCTGTCCCAACTGGGGAATAGGGAAAGGAGAAGAATTCTCCCCCTGAAACCACAGGTTTGTGGATGCCACGGGCTATGAATGTGAAGGGAAAGGCAGTGGTTTCCTTGCTGTTACCAAATGGATCAGAGGCTGCTGGCTGAACAGCCCCTGCCTTCCCTTCTCTGCCAGACTCTCTGCGGCATCAGCTGCAAACGCTTCCCTGTTTCCCTGCCTAGAGACAAGAGGTGTCTCCAGCAGCTGCTGTGGATGACGAAGTAGCAGAGCCAGCGCTTCCACAGGAAGTGGAGCTGGCAGAGCAGAGCCAGCTGTCAGTGGCTCCCTGTGCCCATGGCAGCCTCTGGCAGTGAGGTGCCTGCCTTTGATTTGAAACATTACACTGTTCCTTTACCTCTGCCAGCCACGTAAAAGAGGGTGAGGGCCTGATTTGGGGACAGTAAAAGGGGGAAGGCTATTTAGGCTGCTGCCAAGGTGGTGTCCTTATCCTGAGCGGTGAGCTGCTGCTACCCTCTGGTTTTGTGCAAGTGTTGCTTCCTGCTAGGATAGGAATTTCCAAGTGCACCACCTTGGTACAGGGAGGTCTGAGATGGAATTCCAACGGCTTTGGCAGGAGCAGGATGGGGCTGGCTGAGGGATCTGAAAGACTGTCACCTGCTCGCCCTCTCTGAAGCACCTGCTGTAAGTTATGTGGCCTCATGTGGGGTGGTCATTGAACAGTCTTTGCTTTTGCAGTGAGCAGGTGATGGATGAGTTCTTGAACTGTGCCAAACGGAGCAGTTGCCCAGATGAGGCAATTAAGCTGGTAAAGCTGGCAGCGTCCCTTGGTCTTCCTTCATTGCAAAGGCTTAAAAGCAGAACAGAGAAGGAATTTGAACTCTCTGAAAAACAGAAGTAAGTTGGAGTTCTTCGTGTTACTGCTGAGGGCTACAGTAGACAGGGTGCTGGAGGGGCAGTTCCTGCAGAAGGGCTTCACCAAGGTGGCAGAGAGCTCGCTTCAGAATGATGTGCCTCTGGTGGACTCTTGCCTGACACCCTGAAAATGGCCCCTCTGTCTGTGATTCCATTCCCACCTAGGAGGGAAGGTAGTGCTCCATGATGCTCGGATCTGTAGTCAACTGTCTTTCTCACAATCTTGTCCTAGCTGGGTCTGGCCACCTAAAAGACACTGCTACCAGGCTAGTCAAAGCAGGGCAGTGGTACAGGATGGCCCTGCACGTAGTTCACAGATTTTGAGGCCCAAGGTCAACCTTAAGTACACCAGGCCAGTCACCATGGATTGTGCCTGAGCTGATGAAGCCAACTTCAGGTGATGGGCTTAATCCTGAGGGACCACTGCTTGAAGCCAGTGGTCTGGTCTAAGGGAGTAAGTAAGTAGAAGTCCGGCACCCATGACAGCTGGCCCACCACATTCTGGGTAACAGCAGTTTGATTTTCCAAAAGGAGGTGGGTGTGCTTCCACCAAATGCTGGGTGCTCCTGTCCTTTGAGAGTAGGCATCAGACAGCCCATAATGTTCTCCTTGGAGGGGGTTTACCTGGTATTGTGGATCTCTCTTTTCAAGCAAAATCCACAGTGAGGTGACCAATGACTGTTTTACATCTGCAGGAAGGCACTGGAGAGTATCGAGTCAGACAGTGACAGCGACAGTGACAGTGACAGCGATAGTGACCGTGACTAGCTGCCCCTCCTGCCTTCCCCTCGGCACCCAGGGCACCACTGGGAGCAGCCACTGCCTCGGTGCCCGGAGGCTTCTGTGAGAAGGGACAACCATTGAAGGGACAGCTTCTGGGAGGTGCTGCAGCCCTGCCACATGCTCCAGAGCATTCCCATACAGAACCTCCTTGGTGAGAGCACATTGTCCTCGTGGAGCAGGATAGAAGCTGTCCTGTTTCATCTGCTTGGTAACTTCAAACACAGCGTGGGCTACACCAGCAGAGCCTCTTCCACCCTGCTATCTACACGAGCTGGCTCCTGCCAGGCAGCTACAGCCTGAGAAGTCCTGAGGGCTGCTCAGCCAGGTACAAGATCTTGCCAGCCTGAGCAAGACTCCTCTTAGACCTTCTATGACTTAAGCCGCTGCTGGATTTAATTCCTTTCAGATAACTTTAATGAACTACTTCCAAGTTTACTCTGTATGTAAACAGTGCAAGTAATAGAAACCTCGTCACCTGTGGTGTAACTACTCATCATTTTTGGTGTTTTGGGACAGGCTGTAGATGTTAAAAAGCCACCATTTGTACAGCTGGAGACTGCATCTAATAAACGGTTGACATGAAATATGGCTCTGTTCTGATAATCCTCGAGCAAAAGCTGTTGGTTAGAGTGGTGCTGGTGCTCTGTGAGAGAGCAATTCAAGTTCCCACAGAACAGTGGTAAAGCTAACGAGGTGACTGGGACGGTGGGTGACTACGCTGGGCCCTTCTCTGCCTTGCAGCAAACCTTGTGTGGCCATCTCACCTTGAGGAAGATGGAAGGGTTGTTTGAGGGTAGTTACATTGGGCAGGCAAAGGAGGCTCTGTTCCTGAGGGGTTTGAACTATATTCCGGTGACAATTAGCTAACAGATTTCTCATCATGAAAAATAGAACCGTGATGTGCGTGATGCTGCAGGACAAGCAGCATAAGGATAATTCTGTAATGAGTTTGGGAAACAACAGCTGCTGGAGGTAGAACAAACTCTGGCTGAAAGTTGTGTGTCCCTCAGTAAGGCATAAAGCTGTTGGAAAAGAAACAACTAGTAGAGGTTAAGGGTAGGTTAAAGGTAAAGGATTTTCAGAGGTGGTGATCAATACACTCTGTGCTTTATTGTACCAGCAATTCAGAACTGGGTCCCCTCATTTCAACAAGGGGGTACCAAGTTGGGTCAATCTGTCTTCACTGATGGTAAGAATAAAGGGAAAGGTGAAGGAAGGAAGGAGCTTGGTCGTCTTGCAAGTTCTCATGGTTGAACCACGGTCTGGTTCAGGTAGAAATACCTGTAAATGAGGCAGAAATTTCTGCATCTTCTAAAACTACAGGAGAGCAGCTCTGACAGGAAGAAACAGCAGAGCCAAAAATCCAGCAGAGTATGTGCTCTGACACCAGGTCTGGCTACATAAACCTGTACTCATACATGGATTTGTTTACAGCTGTACAAAATACTGGAGACGCCTTGCTGACATCAGTTAACCCTTGCTCCTTGAAAGGAGTAAACCAGGTAAGTTTTGTCTTCCTCGGGTCCCAGAGAGAGGCTGTTCTCACACTGCCCAGCTGTACTTGGTGGTTAAATAGGAGACTGAACAGCAGGAGAAAGTGGTTGAAGTCTTGTTTTATTCAGCTGACAGTGGTAAATCATTAATGGCAGGTTACAAACATTATTTTGGTTGGATCAGAAGCCCGCCTGGTAAGATGGGGAAACAGAAATCGTTACAGAAATTGTAGAGAAGCTTCCTGAAGTTGTCTGTCATGGTAACTCAAACCCAATACAAATACAACAGGTGGTGAAGTTAAATACAGTGCAACGAATTAAGACGGTACCCATGCCTTGATTTAACACTTCCAGCCCCTGCCAGCAGCTTGGTTTGCAACCCTTAGGAGATCATGGGATTTCTTTCTGACAGATGATTCCTGAACTGCCTCTGCAACTGACCCCTGGCTCACTGCACCTGCGTTGTTCCTAACCCCACGGCACTGGCATACGCTGTCAAGATATCCACGATCTGTTTTGTTTCCAGGGTCATTCGAGCTTCGGTCAGCCAGTCGTGCGCCACTCTCCTCGACTCTCCTCTTAACTGGTTGACAAACTTAGCTGCCAGCTCCAGATCTCCGTGTTCGATGCAATAGGAAGCGTAAGACAGTAACTTAAACGTGTCGAGGTCGTCAGGGCTGAGCTCAGCAGGTGGCTTCAGCTGTTGAGGGTGAAAGACAAGCAGCGACTGCAGGTAAGACAGGAAGTACTGATACAAGCTGTTTCTCGTTTCATCGATCATAGCCACTCTCTTTGCCAGTTTTTGGACTGTGTAGAAACGTGCTCTGAGGGCTTCTTCGCTGTACACTCCCCGCGTCAGGGACTCCTGAGGGAGAGCTGCTGTTAAGGTTTCTGTAAACGCGTTGTCAGAGCAACTGGCTTTGATGGCCTTCACCGCGCTCCCCAGCGGTTCTGTGGGGCTATCCCCAGAGCCTGTTTTCATGCAATATTTGAGGGCTTCGACAGAAAGCCACAGCTGATGGGCCTTTCTGGCTTCCTCTTCTGCTACTGCGTGACCTGCAGATAAAGGCAAGAAGGAGACCCTCAGCTGGGGACACATGTACAGGAAAAATTTTGAATACAAGTGGCAGAAGCCATCCCTCTGAATACTCTGCTTTCAAAAGCAGCAGCTGCCCCCTCAGCACTTGATCTCAAAGCACGTCTGTTCCACCAGTCAGGGCTGGAACAAGATGACAGCTTTTGGGAGAACCAGCTTTGGACTCTCACAGCTGGGATTTGCTGGGTGCTCAGCAGTGGGGCAAAGCCAGGCCCATCAGATCTGTGCCTAAGCCTGGGTTTAGACACCCGGGTTTGGGTAACGGGCTGCTGGGATCATGACTTTAATCCTTAAAGTGACTATTTCAGTGCTCACTCTCAACTGCCTGCTCAATCCCTTTCAGCCTGGCGAAGGCAGTGTTAATATCCAACGTGAAGTTGTCAAGCTGCTCCTGAGTAAGGCGTCTGAACTGCATCTCTTGTTCGCTGAGCTTCTCTGATAAGTTCTGAAACACAAGGAAAACATATGAAAAACATAGTTGTGTTTATCTCATTGTTAAGGTATATTTCTGTTGTTCTTGCTAGGGACAATGCATACAGGAAATACCATACACCAGTAAGAATCCTTATGGGGGTAATTTAAGTTACTGCATTTGTAATTATCAATATTTTCACCTACAGAAAAATCTGCTAAGACATATCTGAATAAAACCTACACCTTTAGGCACCTTACATCATCTCTTCAACATGAGTGTGCTTCTCTCCCCAGCCCACATTTCAGGCTCCTGGAAGATGGTTCAAGACTCTCAGCCTGTGAAGCATGTGCTTTGCAAGGGTTCAGATAGCCCCCTGATTCCCTTGGGGATTCTTCTCCCTTACCTGCTCAAATTCCACCTTTAGTTCCTGCTCCTGGATCTTAAGGACATCTCTCAGATGGTCTGTGTGGGCAGCAGCCTGGCGCCGCAGCTGGGTCCTCATCTCACTCTCCATCACCTCTCGGACTTCTTCAACCTGTAGGCACAGGAGTAGCTGTTACTACACTGCTCTCTTCCAACTGCTTGGCACATGCTGTGATGGTGTCACCCATCACTGATGGCCTAGGGTGCATTTGATAGAAGGGGCATGGACAGAGCCCATGTTTCATCTTAAAAAGCTGCCAAGGGCCATTTTTATAGCTAAGCCTTTTCCTAAAGATGTTGAAGAACAGCTTCACAGTTCCCAATGCCAGTAAGTGGCAGTAAATCACTAGGTGCTTAGTGCAGTTATCAAAATATTATATAAAAATTAACAGTAATGTGTCAAACTAAACACTCAGAGGTGTTCATAAAACAGCTTCCAACCCCCACAGATGACCTCTCCCCTCCATGCTGTAATGCTGTCAGAGTTAGATGCAGTTTAATAGAATGGTAATAACCCTTTGGCCAGTTCTTGTCTAGACCAGCCCCTGTGGAGAACACAGCTTAGTTTACAGGGTTTGATTTAGGTGCAGTTGGACAGATTTTTGGTGTTCTGGGGTTTGGGTTTTTTTTAAGGATGGTGTCATTTCCGACCTTTCATTAAATGCAAAGATGACAGTTCAAGCATTAAAGGAAGGCTGTAACTTAGGGCCTGGCACTGCAGTGCTTTGAACTAACAGGCTGTAGCTGAAATCCTTTGCTTCCCTCATGTCAATGCCAATTTTTCCACTAACAGCCAGTGTTTGATTTCATTTTCAGAGACAAACATGTGAAAGCAGCAGGAGCATCTGGCACAAGCATCCTCCTGCAATTAGGTATCTTGAGATAAAACCTCCAATGCCCAAATTTCTATGTGTCCAAAACAGCATTAAAATTCTGAGGCATTTTCATAGTCCTTTTGAAAGAAATCAAGCCCCACAACACTGGCAAAGAACACGGAGGTATCTCCTGGAGGCAGGATGGAGGGGCTGTGTGACCTTGAGATGGCCATACTGGGTCAGATCAGACATTTATTTTGACCCAGCAATCTGACCTCCAACAGCAGATGGGAATGGGAAAACACCCTTCCCTGGTTCCCTGTATGATTTTACAATTCTTAGCCTGGCGATCAGGCTGTCTCTCAGGACATCCTGGTTGTTCCTCTGTGCACTCCCTCTCGCTCTTCTACATCCTTTTGAGCCAGAGGTTCAAGCAGGTGCGTCACCCCATTTTACCTTCTTCTCCTGTTCTATTTCAATCTCATTTTTGTGATGCTCCAGTGCTTTGGCCACGGCTGCCTCAAATGCTTTTTTATCTTCAAGTTTCTGCTTCTCCAGGGCTGACTCGATGTGCTGCTGCTCCCTCACTCGCTGCTCTGCCAGCTCCTTGTTTAACTGGTCGATGCGACGATGGGCGTGCGCAATGAGAGAATTTAAGTCGTCCGTTGATAACTGGCCAGCTGAAGAAGACACACACAGGGCGTTAGGAAGGTCTGCAGGGACACTGCTGCCACAGTGCTTGCCACCTCCCACTCCAGTGCTCTGGGGCTCCACGTGGCTGACCAGCTTTAGGGAAGGCTTCCGACAACTTCAAGCCCTTGGCCTGTGCCCACCCAGAATAACCCTCTGAGCCACACCTACAAGCAAGTACTTTCTGTCTAGATGTTACTTTAGTTCCTTTGAAACTTTTCACAGCTGCTGTTTTTACACTCCCCCATCCACGCTGGTAACTGGTTTTGTCTTGCACTGTGTACTATCCCCTGTGGCAGCACCGAACCAATGCTTCCAGCTGGCTGCCAGCTTATGGAAATAGCACCCTGAAAGCACTGAGGTCATTGTGAGAAACAGACAGGATTAATGTTCTCTCTTCAACTCTCCTCCAGCCAACAGCTCCTGATCAGATTTCTTATGCCAGTTTGCACCTCTCAGGTTTGGTTACTCAAAGAGCAGCCAGGGTCACAACTCCATCTGTTCCTTGCTATAAAGTCTGCTGTTTTCCTGCAGGGAGAGGAGGGGGGGACAAGCTACACCTGCAGCATTTGCAGATTTGGTGACCTGAGAAGGGCACTGGCTCTGTAAAATGCTACAGCTCATTCTGCGCTGCCTGACAGCTCAATGGCCTGTATGGGAAACCAGGTACTACTCGGGAAGTGTTCCTGTAGGGTCCACAGTCCTTCTGCCATTCTGCTGGTGAGTGCTGGAGAAAGGACTGGCACAGGAGGGCTCGGTGGGCTGGTGCTTGTGTCAGGCAGGGAAGCTGACCAGCAGCATTAATCTCTGCTGTTAACACTGTTACAAACAGAATGGGATTTTTTTTACTCCACTCCAGTTTTATATTACATTTCTTTGATCAAAAGGGAAAAAAATAAATAATAATAAACCTCAGAATCAAAGAGTTCATCAATACTTCTAAAATCAGTCATAGAATCACAGAAGGGTTTTGGTTGGAAGTGACCTTAAAGATCATCCAGTTCCAACCCCAGGTAGGGGTTTGTTCATGGAGATTAAATTCAGAGAGTCAAACCAACTTCAAATTAAATGAATCTGGTTTTGGTGACCCATTTCAGTGTGTGCCTATATGGCTTTTCAAACATATGAAGTACCTAGAGGTGGCAGTTGTGTCAGCAGGAGCTGGTGTATCCAGCAGCTCTCAAGCCAGCACTGCTTTGAGGTGGCCCAACTTGAGAACAAAAACCCTCACACAAGTTTCCACTGGTCAGAGTTTGTGTTCCTCCTTGGAATCTCTGCAGCACACACTGACTGGCTTAAATTCACAAAGAAAACATAACCCTGGCTCTGACAAGGCAGCAATAGCACTGACCTGGGAACTGCTGCTAGACAAGGAGTTTGGGGTTTAAGGCAGACATGCAAAATCAGTGGAAAGGATCCCAAAGCATACGCTGTCCTGAAGCGTTTTAGGAACCCAACATTTCACCCCTTGGTTAATACTGCCAGGAATTTAAAGTGATGTCCCAGACACACATGAAAAAGGACAAAGAGAAAATATGACATTCACAAGACCAGAAAAAGTTACATGAACTCACCTAGGTCAGTTATCTCTGCAACAGAAAGAGGAGAGGATGGAAAAGTTAATGCATGGTCACTATAGCAAGTCAGTCATGCAGAAGTAAAATGGAAAACTAAGAGCCTCTTATCTACGGTGACTTAAACATGAGCCCAAATCTTCAGGAATTCAGGAAGAACAGTAAATTGAGTATAAAAGTCCCTCTGTATTACAGATGAGATGTAGCCCAAAACATCTGAACCACTAAAACCATCCTTGGAAACCCAGAGGTCAATGTTGGGGTTTAGCCAAAGCAAGGGATACAAGTTTGAAATAGAAAAGTGCAACAAGACATGGGACATTTTATGTTAAAACCCTGATTAGAGATATGTGGGAAATGGGCAGTAGTGGCTCCATGGATGTACCACACCTGAGCACCTGCAGCAGCTTCACCCCCAGTGACAGCGTACGCACACACTCCTCCGCCTGCAGCTCTGCTACCTTTACAATTTATGGTACGTGCTTACGTGGCTGTAGTTACAGAAACACTGCAAACCAAAGTGACTGGCGTGGAACAAGCACAAAGCGAAGCTGTACTTGGAGACTTACTTAGCCCCTTCCAGCCGGGCTGCACGTCAGGGGTGATACTGTCCAGCTCTCGCTGAAACTCTTCTCGAGCTTTGGCCACAAGCTCATGATACTGAGCTACTATCTTGGCCTCAGATTGTGCTGCCTGAACCTGGAACAAATGAAAACGAGATTCGTTTCTCAAGGCAAGTACTGAAAACACAGGCATAGATAACAGGTATACTGGCAGGTATCTTTACTCTCCAAGCCCAACCAAAGCCAACTCACTTGAGGGAGAAAAAAAACCCAGCCTGTGCTATCAAACCTCTCGTATACAACTATTATTTGCTGGAACTACCAGTAATCCATTTTGTCTGACAGGCACACTGTAACTGGACAGCCAGTCTTGTAGCCTAGCCAGGACCAAAAGAGTCACTTTACATCTTTAGATCTCTATCTCTTTTTCTCTGATAACAGATATCAAGGTGGCTCAGTAAGCTGATCTGGGGACAGCTGCCCTCCTTCGGTGCACTCTGACCTTCCCACTATTAGGGTAAATTCACTCGAAATGCACCTGATCAGTTATCAGCTGTCCTGCAAAGGGGGGTAAATTTCACCTGCACATTTCTTCCCCTGTCTTCTGAGCTGTGATGTGATCTACTCAGCAAGTCATTAGCACACATTGCTCCTACTCCTCCCTGACCTCATGCCAAATTCCTCCTGGAATCAAATGGAAAGAACCACAAGTTGCCCACAGAAAGCGCTGACACCGGCTGGCTGGAGACCTGCAGGACAGAGCTCAACTTCTTGCAAAGATCTTGTCATGCCTGATTAATGGTTTCATCAGCTCAGAGACCGAGTATAGCTAAAAAAAAAGATGGAATTTGCACTTCAAGCCTAACCTACTACAGGGGATCTGGGAACAGGAGGCCTGCACAAGCTGCTGGTCCTTACTCTAATGGCAGTTACACATAGCCTGGAGGCATCACCTTTTTCACCACGTTGTCCAAGTCAACAATCATATGACGAAGATTTTCTTCTGCAGCGATAATGTGAGCTTTGGCTCCTGAAAGCTGGGACTTCTTGGCATTCTCAATTACACCTTTTGTCTTCTCTAATTCTTCTCTGCAAAGAGAATAAGGTGTTAATTATCATGCGCACAGGTCTTGGGACACAACCCCAAAGAAAAGTTTATTTTATGCTGTCTGTAATTACAGGAACAGCTACTGGATAACTCTACTGTTGCTTCAAGTTGGTAAGCCTTAAAACCAAGCAACTTACTTGGCTTTCAGAAGGGCATCGGCTGCTTCGTCCACTGCCCTCCTCCTGTCCTTCAGCGCTTCCTCCAAAGTGCGCCACTGAGATGATTTTTTCTCCCCAGCACCCTAAAAAGCAGATACTCCTAATTAGGGTCATTACAATCACTAACAAAGTTCTGTCTCAAAATGAGGAATAATTTCTTTACTGTGAGAGTGACAGAGCCTAGAACAGGCTGCCCAGAGAGGTTGTGGAGTCTCCCCTTCTGGAGGCTTTCAAGACCCATCTGGATCTGTTCCTGTGTGGCCTGCCCTGGGTGTTCCTGTGCTGGCAGCGAGGCTGGACTCAATGATCTCCAGAGGTCCCTTCCAACCCCTACCATTCTATGATTCTAAGTGAGTTACAAAAAAAAAAAAGCCTGTAGAGATTCACACCTTGCTACACCATTTCACTCAAACTGAGAAACATTATTGTGTTTTACCAACAGCAAAGCTGGAAGCTTTACAAATTATTTTGTAATAACTAGGACAGGCTGAGAGAGGTGGGATTGTTCAGCCTGCAGAAGAGAAAGCTCCAGGGAGACCTTCCAGTATCAAAGGGAACCTACAAGATAGATGAAGAGGGACTTTTTACAAGGGCTTGTAGCAATAGGATGAGGGGTAATGGCTTTAAACTGGAAGAGGGAAGATTTAGATTAGCAATCAGAAAGAAATTCTTCACTGTGAGGGTGGTGAGACACTGGAACCGGTGGCCCAGGGAACCCAAGGATGCTCCATTGCTGGAAGTGTTCAAGATCAGGCTGGATGGGGCCCTGAGCAATCTGCTCTAGTGGGAAGCATCCCTGCCCAGGGCAGGCACATGTCACAGATTGAAAGATTAGTTAAAACTGCAATAAAAGCAAAGACTTTGCAAGAAAAGCTTCCAACTTTTCACAATTAATGTTTTGCTGAACACAATGGGAAAAAATACCCAAACTTGTCCCCATTTGTCCAGTTTACCTCAGAATTGTCCATGGCCTCCTTCAGTATTTGCGAATGGGCGTTCACTGCTTGCACAGCAGACTCCTGGGCAGTGATGGCCTGAAGGGTTATACGAGCTGTGGCACTCAGGGCCCCTTCTAGAGTTGCTGCAAGGGCTGGAAAAAACCAAATTAAGTCAATTAAATGATAAAGAAAAGAGCCCTAGAATTAGTAATGTGACACGTTCTATCCTCTGCATCTCCTCATGTTATTTTCTATGACTCAGAAGAGTTGGTCAGTTCAGGAACTATGCTGCAGCCTACAGAAGGAGAAAGGCCACCAGAACACCCTCCTTATTTAGAGCAGTACCAAGGTGCAAATCTGCACTTACAGCAGGAAAGCTGCTCAGTTTACTATGTTTCTGGAGCAGGGGGAGAGGTGGGACATTTAAACCAACAGGTATTTTCCACCTTCATTTGTTACAATGGTTATTAAGAGGAAACAAGTACATTTGCCTGTCTTCCACAAGGAAAGCAGATTCCAAAAGCAGAGGTAACCATCCTAGCCAAGAAGGTGGTGGGCTCAGATACCTGTTCCTATTGGTAAAGAAGCACAAATGAGCTATTAATTATTCAAGCAGGAACCAAAGCAGAATCATTAATCAGGTTGAGCAACCTCTGCCTTTCTGGAGTCAGGCGTCAATTTCTGAGCAGTGGGGTAGGTAAATTTACTTTCCTCTGGATATTCCCAGTGTAACATTTCAACTGCTTCACTTACAAAGCCTTTGTATGAAGCAGACAACAAACGCCAAGCCCCTTGTTTCTTTTCAAGTTGCTCTTCTACACCAGAGAAAGCCCCGAAGAGAAAAAGCAGCAGCAGATCACGACCAGCATGTTTAATCTGATCCCATTCAGCTCGTGCTCATCCTTCTTATCCCTCTAGTGCAAGAAGGGCCCATGGCTCAGGCTCTGGCTGAGGACCAGAGCACTCAGAGGGAAGTCTGAGTGTAGTTGACACATCTGCCAAGATCCTGTTTCACATGCACAGCAGTCAGAGGTGGTTGATGCCCCAAGTCTGTCAGTGTTTAATAGGCATTTGGATAATGCCCTTAATAACACGATTTAACTTTTGGCCATCCCTGAATTGATCAGACAGTTGGACCAGATGATTGCTCTAGGTCCCTTCCAGCTGAAACAGTCCTATTCTATTCCACTCTGTCCCACCTCTTCAAGCAGGAGGATGGACTAGACACCTTGAAGGTCCACTCCAACCCAAAATTTTCCATCATCCTTTGACAATTAGTTACTTCTTAGTGGGTGGATTAAGTTTCAACACCACTCATTCTGCCAACGCAACACAGGGACAACAACAAAGAGGTGCATAAGCAACTCGGAACTCTAAAGCCAACGTGGTCCAACAGTTCTTCAGTCACATATAACACGTAGGAAAACAGTCAGTCCAGACTTACCTGAGATCTTCTCTTGCTCCTCTTTGTCTTGCTGGGCAAGCCGAGCTGCAACTTCTTCTGGTGACCGTTCTTTTATAGCATGGGAACCTTCATGTTCTTTACCTTTTCAGAAGTAAAGAGAGTTAAACTGTTTAAGTGGGGAGTCTGAATTAGCGTACAGATTACGCTAGTGAGGAAGTAACTTTCTTCTCAGAAGTGATCTTTCTAGTCAGCATCGCTTTATAATTCTGACTTCTGCACAAAGCCATGCTGAAAACTATCTCGAGCTTTTTTATAGCTCTAACTACAAAGGTTGGTCTCAAATGTTAAAATTAAAAATAGTAGCATGGATACCCCACATGCAGATTTGATGTCATCTAGTTACAAAAATATACAAGATTCAGAAGTGAAAAACAAAGCAAGAACAGGAATAAAATTTCAACTTGACTTCTAACTGTATCTGTTCTTGGGGTTTTTTTTCAGTTCTCCTTTGGCATGTCAGCCAAAGTAAAGCAGGATTAGGGAGGGAGCTATGGTGAACCACAATTAAACTCTATTTCCTAGCCTAAGGCTACTTAAAATGCCTTTAAGAGCGAGCACTGACCTAAGCAATTCTCTCAAGACCAACAGCAAGTCTGCATCTGAACTGAGGAGAGAGCCCAGACCTCCCAGCTCTCAGACTCACGCTGCAACAAAAACCATCAGGTTACCTTTTAACAATGCTGATGCTAACTCAGAAGAAAGCATTTACTTAATGCTGGCATTTTTATGAAACGTGTCCACACAAAGAAATTAATATAACCTCATCTGAAAGAAGCTAGTGTTTCCTGATGAGTTAAACAACAACCAGAGTTTCTTCCCTCAGCCCTGGGCAGACAGTCTTTTCTGAACAGCAATCAGAAAGCCACACAGCGCAGAGGCAAACTGGACTGCACTGGTTCCAGTTCAGCACAAAGGCAAGCTTTCCTCTCACGTTCACACCTGTCCCAGGCATCAACCTCAGATCCTTAGTATGGTAAGGATCTAGTAAAGGATGATGGAATTTTTCCTCTGCAAAAGGTACAAAGAATCATGCCTTTAGAAACCGAGAAATACCGACACAGAAGTAAGAATTTATGCACTCGAAGCTACAGGATTTTGTTTTAATTCATCGTGTTCAGATGAACTTTTTCACCTTCTTCAGTCTCTATCCCCGGAGCTGGCACCGACATGGCTACACCTGTTGCAGAGATGATCTGTGCTGCAGCCTTGCCTGCTGGTAAGTACAGTTACAGAACAAAGCCTGTTAGTATATATGTGCTATAATGTCAGAACAGGGATATAAGACATTTTTTTTCCTCTAAACAAACATAACATTTAGACACTGGTATTATTAGTTTCAGAAAAAGATCACTTCCTGCACGAACAGCAACTGGGTATTACTTAGACAAACAGACACACAGCAATGAGAGACAAATGTAAAAAGATGTCCCAACTGTTCCTCTCTAAACCAGTTCCATTTGATCTGCCTTTACAGTAGCTCAGTAATTAGCCAAAATTAAGCTTCGTGTGTTTGCTCAAAGAAGAGGTAAAAGGCCTCAGAGCGCAGCACCCAAAGTGCTCTTCTGACCAAGTCTGTGCTTGATAGTCACTGAATCATAGAATACAAGACTGAAGGGACCTCAAGGATCATCTGGCCAACCACTGTCTAGGCACAGCAGCCCAGGACCCTTCCAGCTGCATCTTAAAAGCATCCAGTGCTGGGGATTCCATCGCTTCCCTGGGGTGATTATTCCAATAGCTGAGTGTTCTCAATGTGAAAAATTTTCCTCTAATGTCCAAACCAGAATCTCCCCAGGAGATTCTGTACCCATCACCCCTCATCTTTAATCTGTGACTCCTTGTAAAAAGGGAATNGGAGCTTCATAAAGTTCTTGTTAGCCCACTCTTATAGTGCTCTCCAGCTCTTTCTGCAGGGTGGCTGTCCTGAAGTGTCCACTTCCCCACTCAGTTTGGTGTTATCAGCAACCTTCATCAGGGTTTGCTCGATCCCCCGTTCAGATCTCTTATGGAGATATTAAACAGCGCTGGCCCCAGTATGGATCCCTGGGGGACCCCAGTTGTGACAAGCTGCCAGTCTGAAAAGGAGCTATTTACCAGCCCCCCTGGGTGCAGCCTGTCAGCCAGTCACCCTCCCACAGCACAGACCACTTGTCTAGATCGTACTGCATCAGTTTCTCTCTAGGGAGCTGTGGGTCACTGCATCCAAAGCTTTGTTGAAATCCAGGTACATAACATCCGCCACTTCCCCGCGGCAACCGAGCAGGTCACTTTGTCACAGACAGTGAGCAGGTTTGGGAAGCTCAATTTGTTCTTGGTGAACCTCTGCTGGCTTTTCCCAGTCACGTGTTTCATTTAACTTGTAACAGCCCCTGGGAGGATTTGTTCCATAACTTTCCTAGAGATTGAAGACTGATGGGCCTGCAATTTCCCGAATCCTTCTTTAAGCCTTTTTTGTAGACAGGCTGACATCAGCCTTCTTCCAGCCTTTGGGGACGTCCTTCGATCTCCACAATTTCTCAAAGATTATGGAAGGCAGCCTCCAAATGCCAGCCATCTCTCTTAACCCTCAGGTGGCTAACATCTGGGTCCATCGATCTGTTGGTCAAGCTCCTGTAATAGTTCCTTTGCTGATGGTGGGTCTGTGTTTGCACTGATCTGGATTTTTGTTCCCAAGGCTTGGGGCCCAACAGCTGAAGTTCACTCTCCTAAAACCTCTGTCAGTACTAACTTTCCACATGCTCGGGATCCCAAACTCCACACTGCAGCCAAGGCTCTCACTAACCAAAGCCAGTTTTCTTGGTTTGTGAGTAGCAAGTCCAGCAGTGCCTCACTCCTGGCTGGCACATCTAATGTTTTTATGAGGAAGTGTTCCTCTACACATACTCTACATCCATACACTGATGGTGATAGGTGAGCTGCTGCATTGCTCCTCCAACAGAATCCCGAGTAGTTGAAGTCATCCATAAGATTCAGGTTCTGCTGATGCAAAGCTTGCTTAAGTGTCCCAAACATTGTTTTGCTGTCCTTATCGTCTTGGTTTGGAGATCAGTAGCAGATGGCAACTTTAAGATCCCCCCTTGGACATGACCCCTCTGATCCTGACCCAGAGGCATTCAGTAGGGCTTCCACAATTGTCATAGCTGACTTCTGTACATTCAGGCTCTCCTTAACATAGAATGTGACTGCTCCACCTCTTCTTCTCTGCCTGTCCTTACACAACAGCCTATAGCCATCCATCATGATACTCCAGTCATGTGAGCTGTCCCACCATGTTTCAGTTATTCCTACGATACCACAACTTTCTGATTGGCACAGAGCTCCAGTTCCTCCTGTTTGTTCCCCTGTCCAGTATACACGCACTTCAGGTGGTTGGTCTTCTGGTTCAGCATCTTGGGAGGAAGCTAAGGAACATCTGCCACTGCTCTAGTTGGCCTGGCTTGTTCCCCGGTTGGTTGCAACAACATAAGCTTTGTCACTTTAGACCCTGCCCCCCTTGAGTCCTTCAGTTTAAAGCCTCTTCTAGACAGGAGGGTCCCATCCCTCCTTAGTGGGCTATAGTCACTGAAGAATGTTCCATTGTCATTAACAGCCACAACACTCACAATGGCACCAGTGACAAAGCCAGAAGCTGCTTTGCATTATACATCTATTTCTGGCTGCAACCTTTGCCTCTAATGGATAAAATGGGGGAAAAGAGAACTTAGGCACAGATACTTTTCACTTGCAACCCAGGGCTTTGTAGTCTTCCTTGATACTGCCCAGGTTCCAGCTTGCAGTGTCACTCATGCCCACATGAAAGAGCAGCAGTGGATAGCAGCCAGTGCTCTTGACAAGCTGTGACACCCTGTCAGCAATGTCTCGGACCATAGCTCCTGGGAGGCACAAACCTCAAGTCAGGTCGGCAGATAAGCACCTCAGTGCCCTTTAGCAGGGTCACCTGCTACAAGCACTCATTGCTTCCTTTTGTGTTATCCACTGTGAGTTGCTGGTACAGCTTCACCTTGCAGACCTTGCTCCTGGGGGTCTACAGCTGTTAAAGCTTCACATCTGGTTTTGGCTGTAATGCTAGAGGGTGGGGACTGAAGCAGAGTCCTACTTTTGTGGGTCACCAGAGTCCAAGATGCCTCATTCTCTATGGTGTCCACACAGGAGCACAGTTTTGAAACCACTTTCCTATCTCCCCTCTAATACTGTGCAGCCTTTTATTTTTTTTTCCTGCAACTCAGCCCCCTGACATAACAGATCATTAACCTGTGTGCATCTGTCACAGGTACATCGTTTGTGTTAAGATTCCAAATATTCTATGAGGTAAATAAAGCCAAAAAAGAAGCTAAAGCAACTTTAGACAATTTTTCTCATGACTAAAAAGAAACTTATATTAATTGTAAGAAATTTTAACATACTCTACTTCAACCACTTCAAGAACTATTTTAAACTATCGTATGATGCAAGACAGCATTAATTCTTTGGCTTCTCTCTACGCAACATTCTGTAAAGTTACCTTCTTTTTCTTCTGAAGGAGCAACAGCTTCTGGTTTGCTCATGGGGGATTTGGCAGTGGGTTGTTTAGACTCTTTCATTACTT
>VWZY01011177.1:25440-37602 GCA_013399075.1 Chloroceryle aenea
TTAGGGGTAGACCCACTGGAAAGCCACCCCATGGAGAGGAATCTTGGCATTCTGCTGGACAATAAGTTATCCATGGAACAGCAACCTGCCCTTGTGGACAAGAAGGTCAATGGTATTCTTGAGGGCATAAAGAAGAGTGTGGCCAGAAGGTCGAGGGAGATTCTCCTCCCCCTCTACTCTGCACTAATGAAAGCATGTCTGGAGGACTGTGTTCAGTTCTGCTCTCTCCAGTTCTAGAGGAATAGGGAAATACTAGAGAGAGTCCAACAGAGAGCTACAAACCTGATGAAGGGACTGGAACATCTCTCTTATGAAGAAGGGCTGAGAGACCTGGGGCTGTTTAGCCTGGAAAAGAGAAGACTGAGAGGGGATCTAATTAATGTTTACAAATACCTGCAGGGTGGCAGTCAGGTGGAAGGGGCCAGTCTCTTTTCAGTGGTGCTCACTGATAGGACGAGAGCTAATGGTAGCAAGGTGAAACACAGCAAGTTCCACCTCAACATGAGGAAAAATTTCACTATGAGAGTGACAGAGCCCTGGAACAGGCTGCCCAGAGATGTTGTGGAGTCTCCTTCTCTGGAGACTTTCAAGACCCGCCTGGATCTGTTCCTGTGTGGCCTGCCCTGGGTGTTTCTGCGTTGGTAGAGGAGTTGGACTCTGATCTCCAGAGGTCCCTTCCAATATCTACTATTCTATGATCCTATGATTTCATGAATCTATGAATTTTAATGTTGCAGAAAAATATTTAACAAAAATAGCCTTTAGAAGCCAATATAAAAAGAAACTCTAGCAACCTTCCAGAGTGACCCTGCAAAGACAGTGACTGTAGATTTACTGAGTGAAACAGGGATCTGTTCTCAAATGATGCAAGGTCAGTTATAAGTTACATAAAGAAGGGGATGTGTATCAGGCCCCTAAAGGCTTGAGGGGAATAAAGGAATTATCACGTGCCATGGAAGTTAATGTACTCTTCAATTAGAGCTGCTGAAGAGGATGCACAATTCTTCCCCAGTTGCTTGGAGGAGTAAATACTATTTATCCTGACTGACTAGCTGGTGGTGAACTCTCACTTCGCCTTGGTGGGAGGCAATTGTAGGTGCTCTAACCCCGGAGGAATGTTAGGCAGCTGGGTTTACTTAACCACTAAAGAAAAACTACCTTCTGCTACTTTGCTACACTGTAGCTGCTTACCAGAGCTTTCACTGAAGCGATTTGCTTTGTTACCATGAGCTGTGCTGCTGAGCTGAGGTAAGTTTCTGGAGAATATAGTTAACTAAGGAACAACTTAAAATGCAAATATGATGTTAATGCTGCTGTAGCTTAATATGTTGTCATTTTCCATCTTTTCCTGCTGTGATTTCACATTCAGCATCTGAGAAATATTTGCATAGTCCCTGATAGTGGTTATGCATATAACACATATTTAAATATACACATATTTAAAGCAAAGAGTAAAATAGTCAAATGTCTGAATCTGCAAGACTGAAAATGACACTCTGTCCCACTGGCTGTGTTGTAACAAGCACTTTACAGAGGACAAAGAGTCTTTTTCACAACAGTTTTCAAAATTCTTCTTAGTTCCAGGTGCAAATGAAGATAAAATGGTTTAAGTTCATCACACACACACAAAAATACTCTCCTTTTTAAAATTTTCAGTGTGCTTTCAGCATTGGAGTTAACTCCTTTACATTTATAACACAATGTAAATTTAGAAGTATTCAAAACCAGAAAATACTAACTTCCAAATGGCAAAATTGAAGAGTGGAACCAAATAGGAATTTTCTGCCTGAAGAATATATCATATGAGGACTGTTTGAAGGAGCTAGTTCTGTTTAGTCTGAGGAAGAGGAGGCTGAAGTGAGACCTTATCACTCTCTACAACTACCTGAAAGGATGTTGTAGAGAGGTTGGTGCTGGTCTCTTCTCTCAGGTAATTAATGATAGAACCAGAGGGAATGGCTTCAAGCTGAAACGAGGTAGCTTTAGACTAGAGACTAGGAAAAAAATCTTCACAGAAAGAGTGGTGGGATATTGGAGTAGGCTGCCCAGGAAGGCGGTTGAGTCACCATCCCTGGATGTGTTTAAGAATCACTTAGATGTAGTGTTAGGAGATATGGTCTAGGGGTGACCTTGTAGAGTAGGGTGAATTGTTGGATACGATGATCCCATGGGTCTTTTCCAACCTGGATGATTCTGTGATTCTGTATGAATTAGCAGAAAATCTCACCATTTCTCAGTATAAAAGCATTGCAGTGGACCTTTTGTCAGTGAAATCAGACATCTCAGAGGTAGTTAATTGAGGATGTTTGATTTTTAAAACTTTCCAGCCTGGAATCATTTACTGGTTTTATTTGGTAGATGTAGGATTATGAAGAATAGCAGTTTTGCGGAAAAGGTGCTATGGGCCTGTATGTACCTGGAGTGCTTTTAGTTGTTAGTGCCAACCCATGCTTCCTATGTGACTTACTCTCTACGTTTGTCCTACCTTTGTAAAGGAGAGTAACAGTAATTTATTTTTCCTGGTTTTACTCCTGCAGGCACAGGTAATTAAAGTGATCACTTTGTATTTTTGCAGATAATGGGTGTAGTGGATCAAAGGATGTTAGCTCACAGACTTCTGAAACATTTGTGAGAAGTCTGTGGAAATATCAGGTGGGAACTGAAATCCATCCAAGTGTTCTTGGTTATTTGTTATTATGGAACTCTAAAAAGTAGACTTGTCTTCTCTCGAGGGAACATCACCATTTGTTTCTGTACATCCTTTCTGTATTCTTTATACATACAAGTTAATTCACATTGCCACCCTCTTTGTTTTGCCATGCTTAATTAGTAAATATATTTGATAATAGGTCATGTTCTTTTGTCTTACATTTGTGCATATCAGGAGTAGTTCCACTGAAGTACAACTTAATATGCTAGATTCAAACTAACGCACTAAACTCAGATTCTCATTCTTTACTTAATGCCTTTGTCTCCTGTCTTTTATTCTTTCTCTTATGTTACAAAGATGAATGTTACGTAATATTTTGTTTTCTACTGTCTTTTGTTATTAACTGATTTTTCTTTCCTCCTCCTTCTTTTCTTCTACCTCTTCCCTTTCTCAAACCTTGATTGAATAAATTGGATTGACTTCTTTTGCTATATTATTTAGATATCTAAGTTTCAAAATAGATCTGAGATAATCACTTAATGTTCTCTGTACTGATACTTTTCAGCTGTAGCTCTTTCACCCACAGCTTGAAATTACTAATCATTAAAAACATCCTGCATGTTTAAACTCCCTACTCATTAGCTTTGACATAGAACAAGATAGATAATGCAATAGAAAGCAAGAAAAAAAGCACACCCTCATACTGTGCAATGAACACATTGCAAGCAATGTGATAAAATACATTATGAACTAAAAATAATGAAATATCATTTTCATGCCTCTTTTTACTATGGAAATAGAACATGTTTTGATGAATTATGGTCATTTGCTTTCTGTGAAGTCACAAGTTAGACCGATCCTACCAGGATTAGAACTGTTATTTTTAACTAGGTTGCCAAATTAATGAGGTTATTTGAAATCATGATAAGAAATTAATATTGATATTTAGATACAGGGTATTTCATGGCTCATCACTGGTAAGGAGAAAAAAAATGCTATAAATACTACAAATTATGACAGAGTACAAACAAAGTGTTTCCTTGTTTTTTTTCCTTGATCATATTTCTGATGAAGGAAAAAATGACTGGCAAATCAGAATCTGATCGCTGATGCTGTTTGTAATAAAAGACATACTTCCTTAGGGCCAGATTTCAACCTCTAATTTTCAGCTTACTGCAGTGCAGCAAGATCAAAATGGGTTCTAACACCGGTGTTAGATAGCAGGCATTAGAAATTATAGGAAACAGCAGTTTTTGCACAGGCATTAGAAAATATAGGAAACAGCAGTTATTGCACACAGAGCAGACAATTCATTCCTTGATATGAAAAAAAAAGGTTATGAAGTGGTGAAAAACTATGGGTTTGGAAAATCAGTATAGTTGGACAGGAAGTCTCATATGAACTTTTATTTCAGACCATGAAATATAATCACAGATCATGAAAGAATGGATCTCAGAAGTTACTTATGTTGATTTCTGCTTTGTTCTCAAAGTGTTGTTGGCCAAGAAAGTAAAAGAAAGGCAGCAAGTGAATTTTGTTTACATATGAGAACTTTCCTAGTCAGACTAATAAAATGCTCTTTAAATACTTTCATTAAGAATGTGACCTTAGATAATGTTCACTTAAACTCCATCCTATCTAATTGACAAGCGAATGAATATGAGCCAGCAGTGTGCCCAGGTGGCAAAGAAGGCCAATGGCATCCTGGCCTGTGTCAGAAATGGTGTGACCAGCAGAAGTAGGGAGGTGATTGTCCCCCTATACTTGGCACTGGTGAGACCTCACCTTGAGTACTGTGTCCAGTTCTGGGCACCTCAGTGCAAGAAGGATATCAAGGTGCTGGAGCGGGTGCAGAGGAGGGCTATGAAGCTGGTCAAGCAACTGGAGAATAAATGAAGGAGCTAGGTCTGTTTAGTCTGAGGAAGAGGAGGCTAAAGGGAGACCTTATCACTCTCTACAACTACCTGAAAGGATGTTGTAGAAAGGTTGGTGCTGGTCTCTTCTTTCGGGTAATTAGTGATAGAACCAGAGGGAATGGCTTCAAGCTGAAACGAGGTAGCTTTAGACTAGAGACTAGGGAAAAAATCTTCACGGAAAGAGTGGTGGCATATTGGAATAGGCTGCCCAGGGAGGTGGTTGAGTCACCATCCCTGGATGTGTTTAAGAATCACTTAGATGTAGTGTTGGAGGATATGGTCTAGGGGTGAACTTGTAGAGTAGGGTGAAAGGTTGGACACGATGATCCCATGGGTCTTTTCCAACCTAGATGATGCTATGATTCTATCTGACTTAAACCAAGGTGAAAAGGAATATTGCTCACCTCATTAAGGAGGACATTCTAAATGCACTTTCTTACCCACTGGAAAACAGCTATCTAAGGCAAAGCTCTTTAATTACAAATTTGTCTCATGTGAACAATTTTGCATTTACCATGGAGGAGGAAGGGGCACAAATCACAGTCACACCCAGTGTGGTGACTTGTTACTCTGTGATATATTTCTTCTAGTTTTAGCATAGTTGAAGAAGGTATTAGGTCAGAACTTGGTATCTACATTAACTTTAGATTTTTACACCTAAAAACCTTTGGTATGTATTCAGCCTATGACATTGTCTATTGGTAGATATGTCTCTTGTAGGATTGTTCAAAACACCTCAAGAAATCGCTCGGGTAAAAATATTCTCCATAGGTACTCTTTCTGTGTAAGTAATCAGTAAAGTTGAATTCTGAGGCTAGAATTTTGATATTTTTGTTTCCTCTAATCTTTTCCAGTTTCTCAGCATACAGATAGAGGGGTGCAAGGGTAAAAGAAGGATCTTTCAACTTAACTACTCTCAAGCCATTTCAGAAAAAAAGGAAGATGGCTGCTGAGGGTCACAAGAGTTTAAATGTAGTTTGCAATGACAGATAATGGGATGCAACTATGTGCATAATAGTGATAGATTACACTGCCCTAAAAACTTATGGTTTATGTTTTATGTGAATCTGCTGTGTGGAGGAAGATTCACATGTTCACCTGAAATTTCTGCTGCAGTGTCATTTCAGATAACATATTCAAATACATAGGAAAAAAGACCAAACAACCCACAAACAAAAAACCCAACACACACATAAAAAAAAAAACCACACAAACACACCCTTTATGATTTAGAGTATTTTTTTCATTTAGGACATTGTTGGGTTTTTTTTTTTTCTTTAAAAGTGGACATTGCACATTCACGAAGAGTGGAGCTAGTTTCCTATTAAATTCTTCCAGAAAACAATAACAAATCGATGTATTCTCAAGAATATGTTTGTTTCAGAGAAGCCAGTCCTCATAGTATATTGCTGCCTTCATCTTCAGAACAGGGAATAGTTATAAGAACTTCATGCAAAAAATGCAGAAATGCAGAAATGCAGAAATGTAAAAATATTCTGAAACCAGCAAAAACTTTATGTTGGACTTGGCTTCTCCTCATACAAAGAATCAAACCCAATTATTTAAGCAAAGTTACAAGAAACCTAAGGCCAGCTCATAGTTTGACTCTGGCTGTATTTTGACACTCACTTCTCTCATTGTATCACATATCCTTGGTGCCCTGAATCAGCATCATCTCTTGTCACTCACCTCAAAAAAGGTTTGCTGCTGCAGATATTTTTCAGCAGAATAGGGTATGAGTAAGGGAGAAAGGGAGAGAAACCTTTGAAAAGTTTTTAAAAGAAATTAAAAACAAAAGGGAGGGCAATGAAAGAAGCAAGCAGAGAATACAGAAGTGAAGGTGTTGGCTGGGCTGGTGGGAAATAAAGAAAACTGCACATGGGTGGGAAATTATTATTTTCTGAAAGTTTATAAAAATAGCTGGTAAACCTGGAAAGGAATCATAACTGAAAACCAGTGCAGTAAAACTGATCTATCTTTATGCATGTTTTTTGTAAAAGAATATAAAGGGAAATCACTTCTGGTACAGGGGCTCCCTAACCCTGGACTAGTCTCTCCATCTGTGTGTAGCAGCTCTGTGCACAATACTGAAAAAGACAAATTACTCCAGAAGCAGTTATTCTGTTGCTGTGCTATTCTGCTGTGAAGTGTTACATTCTTAAGAATAGTAACACAGGTGGGTACTCAGGAAAATATTTTTATAATTGCATATATAAGGATAGGAACTTGCTAGTTTTTTTGTTCATAGCAAGAGCTCAGAAGCACCCATCTGAGTATGTTTGCAACTTCATCACAAAATTCCTCTGTTAATTTGTGCAGTTTGCTGTACCTCCTTCCATGTATTAATTTTTCCTTAAATCAAAAAGCTTTAAAGATCATTATGTCCCATTATTCTTCAGTGCTGCTGGCATGTTTGATTTATGTTCTTTTAAATGTCCTGTGTTTAGTCCTCCCTGAGAAGCTGAAAGACAAACCTAAATAAAATGTGATCTAGTTGCAAGAATATCAGAGTCATAGCTGGATAAAGGATTAGGGAGAATGCTGCAGCACCGCAGCACGTGAACTTGTGTCACGGGGACTTCACTTGCAAAATCTGACAAAAGATGGCTACACTTCTTTCAGTTGTCAAAGATGACACTGGTCTTGTCTTCATGTCTATTTTCCTCTTGCAACCCAGAACCGATTTCATGAGAGTGTTGAAAACATATCAGATCTTTATTTTATGCCAGAAGAAGAGAGCGCACCCATGAGAAAATGCTAAGTCTATTACATCGAGGTATTGTATCCCTAAATTATATCACGGCAGGCATTGACCTTCACGGCTAGGACATAAAAATGGGTTTAATTCTAATATAATGTGTTTCAAAGCAACTTGGGAATCTCCTCACAGAGAACGCTTCACATGAAGTATCTTTCTCTGACAGTTTGTCTCCTTTTTGAGCTCTAAGTTTTTCTCTTTCATCTTTCTCTAGCTTTTATTACCACTTGCTTTATTTAAAGTATGTATATGAAGGGACAGCGATGCCTTCAGAAAAAGAAAAACTTTCTATATCAAAAACAATCTATATCAACCTATACCACATGAGCCACAATTTGCTGTCAGTCTTTTTTTTGTTGTATTTGTTACTTTTTTTTTACCATTGATTCTAGCTCAGGCAAGAATTTAAATGACTGCTAATTTAAGAACAATGTGAGTCCCATTTACTGGAGAACAACAAACATTTACTTGAAAACAAGCACTGTTGTGAAGCTGTGGTTGAGGCTGATCTCTTTAAGTTTATTTTAAGTATTACGTAGGAATTCAAAGACAAACATAGTCACTGTCATTCAGAAATTTGAGAAACTGAACTCTAATAAATCCAGAATGAGCCAATGTTCCTGAATAATGTGTATATTAAAAACAAATGCAGAGTAATCGAAGCTATTCAGTTTCTTAAATTCTTTATGCTAGAAGTCACGGTTTGATTAATGTTTCTGCTAGAATGAATTTAAATGAAATTATTTATTTTTTTGGAACTCCCAGAATTATGGGATCAAAGCCATCTAAGTATTACATAAATTAGTTGTGAAAAAAAAATATTAAAACACTTCATTTTTTTAAATATTAATTAAAAAAGCCCATGAAACTCTTTCTTATATAAAAATAGCAGAATACATATTTGATGCATGTCCTGTAAAATATATAATCATGTTTGTATGTAACAAGTAGCAGGATAGTAAGTCTGTTAATATAATTTCTTTTGATCCTATGTAAACTACAGGATGCAAATACCATTATTCCCCTCTTGTCTTTGGCTTCAAGTGGCTCATTCAGGTTTTTATTATGTATTCATTAATTTCACTGTAAGTCAAATAATTCAGTTTTGTGACCCTGGTATTCCTTTGTTCATGCTGTGAACTTCATTTATCTGTTATAAAGAACAGGCAATGAATCAGCAGTCATTTCACCCTTAGGAAAAAAAGAGGCAAATTCATTGAGTTTATTTATGAGATCTCAGATTTTAAGCAAATTTTAAAGAGGAAAGACAATTAGAGTCCTGACAGACAGTTTGATCAGAGGTTTCTTCTAGTCATCTGGGTATCTGAGAAATGCCTCATTAGTCCTTCCAAAGCAAGTGATGCTAGTATATTATACTACAAGGATAAGACTGCTATTTCTTTACAGTTATTATTTGTTATTAAATTAGAAAAATGTTGATTTAATGATAGCAAAATTAAACAAGTATATAAATATTTTTGAAAGGATGAATTCTTACTACAGCATCTCAGAAACGTAACCTGTCTTTATAGAACTTCCTCATATCATGTATGTTATACTCAATAATTCACTGTGAGATGTTGATAAAATCTCTTCCACTCTTTCTGTTCCTTACATATCTGTAAAGGAAGTTCTTTCATTTGTAACTCTGCAGAATTAGATTTTAATCTTTTAAGGCAGGAACTATCTCTTATTGCAGAATGGGACTGGGACTACCTATCCTGATTACTGTCTGTGAGATATAGTGTAGAACAAATAATTTAATAAACATGTATTTTTAATTAAAGCAACTGAGTCATACTTGCATATATTCAGTATCATGGAAATTGTGGACCTGAACTGTTACAAAGTGAGGTGATGGGAATGTAAGTATCTGCTAGCATAAACATTATTCTTAGAATATTGAAACTTAATTACATAGACTGCGTTCTTGAATGCAAAAACAGGCAATAAAAGATGGAAGAATATGTAACAAGGGCAAGAAAAGAGAAGGAAACATCTGGGAGTTCAATTTGTGGAGGAAAAAATTCAGTGAAGGAGTTTTAATATGAAAGTGTAATCAAGGAAAAAAAAAACCCTAGGACTGTCATGGATAGTATGATGGCATATTGTTTTATCATATTTAAAAACATACTTAAATCCTTATAACCACTTTGGAAGGAGTTCTCGGTTTGTTACAGTTCCACTCTGAATGTACTTACCAATGCCCATGAACAGCAACCGGATTTCCTTAGATGAGGGCTCATGCTGCTTGGATTGAAGAATCTTGTGTTCAGGAAGTCTGTCATGCTTACAGACAAGGCTCAGCAAAAATAAAACCTTTTTCCAGTCCAACACTGGCAGACTATTTTTACTCCTTATCAATATGTGGTGATCCATATATGTATTTTGAACTGTGTTCATAACTGTATACATAACACACAGTAGAAATTTATCATGAGATGGGTGTGAGTGCATTAGAAACAGAAAATCAAAGCTGCCAGATTGCCCTGGATTCAGAAGCACATCTACCTCATCCTCATCTCTCAGTGCAATGTACAGTTTTATACCTTTTTATACCTATGAGGCTCCTTCATACACTCCAAGTGTTGTCTCCTGCCTTCTCTCATTCAAGATTGCCGAAGTATGCTGCAAATGTCCTGTGTCTCAGGGATATATATGTTGGGACCAGTGATGGAGAGCAGGGATTGTTTTGTGATCAATTTACTACTGGATAATTTCCTTATTCTGGTGGAGAGGTTATGAAATGATGCAATGTTTAGAGCAAGGTATGTCTACTTCAACAAAGGGTAGTCTGTATGAAGATGATTTGCTGTGTAGAAGCCACTTTACACTGTTATCCTAATGGGGAACCAGAAGCATGAGAATGTGTGGAAGGGATGAGGATTCATAAAAACATTATTCTTGAAAGCAAACAGTTTGTAGACTAGTTGGGATAAGAAGAGTCAGGAAAGCACCCAGAGTTCTTAGCTGTTGAGAAGGATAGTCTATAACTGTCAGTTAGCCTGCATATTGCTATCTTTAGAAACCTTGGAGGAAAGATCAGGGGAAGCTAGAAAAGGGGTTTGTTCATTCTTCTTTCACAGAGTTAAAGCAGTATCATTTTCTGTACTATTCATTCTGCCAGCTCTCAGTATTTGGTAGGGGTAGGGCTTTTTCACACCCATCTACTCCTACAGCAGCCATAAAGATGCTGTCAGTGAAACATGATGGAACCAGGAGAACATTGGTGGTTGGGGAAATGTGTTGTGAGGGAAAATGAAGACATAGGGATAGACCAGAATCTGAGACATGTGATGGATAGTGGGGAGAAAACTCTCATACTTGTCATACTCTCATCTTGTCTCATTTGAAAACTTAAAGTCGTTTGAATGAGAGGGTAAAATACCTTCTATGCATTCAGAACAGGACACAATTTTATTTCAAGACTCCTATTAGGCAAAGCATCTCTACAAGGTAACCTCCAGAGGCATAAATGTGCTTAAAGTATACATTCTGAATAAGGATAGACTTAACATGTGGTGGTTTATGTTTTTTTTTCTGAATAGCAATATAATTCAATATATTTATCCTGAAGGAAAATGCTGGTGTTTCTGTTGTTGCTTAGTTCAGAACAGGCATGGCTTGTGGTATAACATAGGTTTGAATCTAAGATGGGAAATGATGGGCATCTGCTGTGGAGGTCCAACTGGGGACAAATACGTAAGAAAGCATAGATTTCTGAGTTCATATCACAGTAGGAGTAAGAAACCCCAGCCTTTCATAAAGATACTGCTCTTTCTCTTTTAGGGGCAGCTGCTTTGGCTCAGAACTATTATGGACTCAAACAGCATGAAACAAGTTGATGTCTGGACTCAGAAGCCATAATGGTTTATAGCTGTGATTTCACATCTCTCTTTCACTCCTCTGCCTTCTGGTGCCTCTTTCTCCTCCTTCTGTTTAACATAAAATAACTGTAAGGAGGAATATGTGGTGTTTCTCAGATGAAATACCACAATTAGAATGTGAATACTGAATGGAAGACATATTTTCTGACAAACAATCTAAGAAAGGTCTCATGTAAACAGTGAGATCCCCTCATATTTCATTCAGTTTAGAAGGATTGAAGTGAGAGGCAATACCTCTTCTTCAGTCCTCTGAGGTGGCTTTTTTCACTGAAAGGTGAAATGTCAGGTATGGTTTACTACCCTCTTGTGTTCTTGCAGAGGTGAAGTTACAGGATGTTGTAAAAAATATGTTGTATACAAATGTATTCATACTACATATAACTATTCTTATACTAATGTATGCAATATGCAATAGTATGTAGTACTGTATTTTGTATAACTCTTCTTTCCTACATCAGAATATGTGAAATATGTTTTTTAACCTAGGACACACCTAAAAAAAGTCTATAACTCTATTTTTCTTTTAAACCCACAGCCTATTTGCAAGATGTCCCTCATGCAATCACATGTACGTATCATTAAGCAATAGTAGGCAACTATATAGAAAAGGGTTTTACTTTAACAGTAAGTGATTTTTATTGAGAGTGCAGATGGTAATTTGAGAAGGTTTCCATTTCAAGAGTAGTCAGTTTCATTTCTATAGTCATAGTTACTTTTGTACGTATACATAAAATACTTGAAATTTCAAATTGCTGTTATAGTCTTTCTCTCCTTTTTTTTTCTTTTTTAAAGGAATACTATGCACAGTTCATTGTTGCATGTGAACCAAATTATACCCTGATGCTTCTTTGTAACCATACACTAAAAGCAGACACTAACATACATATAGACACAATCTATCACAATTGAATATTTGTTATGATAATGACAGTGAACTGCAAGTGGCATGCT
>VWZY01011180.1:0-18974 GCA_013399075.1 Chloroceryle aenea
ATGTCACCCTTCCGCCCACCACCACCAACTCCCTCCACTCCTGTGGCAGTACGGGTCAGCTCAGAACCATCACTTCATACGGTATTGGCACGTCAGTTAAAAACGCCAAGAGAGTGCTGTTCTAAGATTCTTGGTTTGAATGACATGGACCGAATTACCACAAGATCAGACTCTCCTGAAAACTCATTTTCACAGAACGATTCCCTTCAAAACCAAACTCAGGTTGTTCCCACCACTTTGTTCTTACAGCGCAGCCAAAGCAGCTCCACTCTCAGAGGATGAGCTGCCACCTTCTCCCCACCTTGCTGATTTTAAGGACTTATTTGGCCAGGGTTTTGGCCGAGAAGTTTCTTTTATATGACAGATGTGTATATATACACACACATGTATCCTTATATATTTTACACAGAGACATCTGGTAAAGCAGCACCACCTTTCCCTCCCAGGAACTGTCACACCAGGTTTTATTCCACAGATTTCCCTGCACTGCCACCACCTTCAAATCCCCTTGTCTGTTTTAGAGACAATTCTGGCTCTGCTGTAAGCCTTTGGAAAAACCCTCACAAGTGACCAGGGATGAATCCCAACAGTCAGCCTGGCTACCCAGGCATGAGAAGGGACTCTCCTGTGGGGTCTGCAAGATGCCAAAGCATCACTCCCTGACAGCTCAACCACCACATGACCCGCTTCTCCCCATCTCCCTCCTTAAACGGCTCCAGGTAAGGAGGCAGAAACTTAGTGTTACCCCACTTGCCTTCCCACACACAAACCCCTGGTGTTAGGCTTGAGTAACATGAAGTTTGTCAGCAGAACTGAATTACTGAGATCAAGTAACTGAAGACAAGGATAGCCAATGCTGATCTGACACGAGCTCCTAATAAATGTAATCGTACCACTTTTCTAACACTTTTTGGGTCCATTTCTTTCTACCTCCCAATTATCCATTTGCAATCGGGAAGAGGACAGACACAACTGATGCCAAGAGATCAGAGTACAGTTCTTCCACGAAGCTGCTTTCACCCGGTTTGGTAGGGAATTAGCAGAAAGGAGACGGACTGTTGACCTGTCAGTTATTTCCCATTTATTAACAGGACTGGCAATGATCTACCCAACACAGAAAAGGCACCGGCCTCCTCTTTGCAGACTTCTGCAAAAGAATTACTTTGTACAAAGACCAGAAAGAGCAGCAGTACATTTATTCCACCCCTCTCTGCTGCTTTTGCATAGAAGGGCTTAAATACAGCCCAGGCACCCAATTATACGTAGCTACTACCAGGCATAACCAGCTACTACCCTGACCTCTAGAGCAAGTTTTTTAGAGGTTGTCATAATTATTCTGTTTAAATGTTTATTGTTAGAAAAGCAATTACAACATCCATTTGTAAGTCAGGTGCTGTCTTTCGAGTTACTTTGCCCCCACCTCATTGCTGGTTTAACAGCCCTGCTTGACTTGACTCTGCTCCCTCTGTCAGGGTAACAATAAAAATGGTTTAATTAAGGCAGGGGGGAGTCAGGGAAAACATCATTGTGGACAGGCCAGGGTGGATACTATCGCTGATGTGACTCCAGGGATCAGTCAACGGGCTGAGCCTCACTTCCCTCCTGCGAGAAGGCCTTTGGGTAAGATCTGGACTTTCCAAGCATATCCCCAGGAAACAGAAATTCTCCTGAGCTGCTCTTTGATGCAACACGTCTGGTACCTGCACATGCTTTGCAGACAGTGAATTTATCACCGGCAATCCACAAGAACCTGTACTTCTGTAGCTCTCAAACTGCACTATTCATGCTGCCAGTCACAGGAGTCTCTCATCAGGCACCACCAGCTCCTCACTGGCTGCGGGAGGCCATGGAGCGTTACTGGAACTGGGGAGTGCAGCGCACCGGTACCAAACCCGGAGCCGGGAGAGTTCAGACAGACTGTATGCCACCAGACTAACAGTGACAAACTGGACAGCATTCAATCTAAACCGACTGCCCCCAGCCCCTCTGATAGCTGAGGACCAGCTGGAACGCCAGGGGGTTACTTTCTGCCACCCTTTTCACGGGACAGACCCTAAGAGCATCAATAGAAGCATAGGAAAGAGACCGAAGATCTATTTTGACTCCAGTTATCAACATAATTGTTATCAACTGTCTAAAGCTACCACTTTGAGGGTACTGAAAAGACACCACAAAACTGCAACTTAAACTCTTCCTAAACTAGCTCCATGCCACTACTTTGACCTGCCTTGGTTAATTAAACAGCAACACAAGAGAGCTTATTTTTCTACTCTCTTATTAGCTGCTTGGGATTAACACTGGGGTATCGTTCCACAACGTGATTTCTTACATTGGGTTTACTGATTGTAAGTTATACCACCAGTATCTGTCTGCAGAGTTCAAATTAGCATAGAATAGCACAAAGAAGCTAAATTCAGGTAACTGAGAACTTTAAACTATGAAATCAAAGAAAAAATATTTCAAATTCTTTCTGTATTAATCCATTACCTAGTGTAATGCTATTACAGGGCATTCCTGATGAGGAAGTCTCTTGAAAAACATTTTCTTTTCACTTCCAAGGAATATAAAACCATCATATAAGAACCATGAGTCAAGACCTAAGGGTGTTTGTATCATGACTTAAACAGTAGGCAATGTGGCTGGACAGGGAGGAGTAGCCAGTGAAGGCAGAAGTCCATTACCTTTCTCCTCAGTACCCTCAGCCCCCAGTGGGGGGTTTGCAGGGCAGCTCCCACCAGATGTCTGTGCTACTCGCCTGCTTGGGCTCTCCTTGGACTCATGTAAGCTTTTACAACCTGTAACTGTCTGCAACCATGAACCCCAGAGTTTTACCATGCAACCGTGTTTGGAGGTTGCTTTTTTCACACCTATCAATTTCCCACTTCATGAAATGGCTTTCTTCACGGGAAGCAGTGAGCAGTTACTACCTGTACCCCACGCTCATGCCACCTACTTTACAAGTCTCCATCACACGCAACACCTGGAGCATCCTTTTTCAAGGCTAAGAAGTCCTAGCCTAATAATTAAACATCCCCCCTACGGAACCCATGCCCATAGCACCTCTGCTGCCCTGCTTTGAACCTTCTCAAGTCTACAGTATTGAAGATGAGCATGTACCATGGAATCACTCTGTGGCAACACACAGACTTCTGCCCCTTCCCTCATAGATTCTAACATCTGACTTTCTCTTCTAATTGTATTGAGCAGATGAACTACCATGGAACTACTGCAGCTCCAAAAGCAGGTAATACCAACTTGCTCAGTGAACACACTATTAGTAAATCAGCTAAACCCACTGGCACAGTTTCTAACACAACCAGGTTTTGAGCACATACATGCCTTTCCACAAACCTATCTCCTCCCTCCTTCCCTGCTCTTCAAGTCTTCTCACTGCATAGCTCTAGATTCTTCCTTATAGCCACGCTAAACTCGTGCACAGCCAGGAGCAGCCATCAAGATTTTAAATATGCTCTTGTACAGGAGGACACATTAACAGGCCTGGAACAGAGTGTAATAGAGCCCTCACTGGCAACACTTACAATACAGCCATAGCATGAAATTGCATAGCTTGTTATTAAGGAAATTCTGCCCAGAACACCTTTTTTGTCAACAAAATTTACCATTTTGGTTTCCCAAGATTAAATTGATGATAGTTCCACTGCACCAGCAATGGAAACAATTCCACCCACCTGAGGAACACCCGTGGAACTGCAGGGCAATGAAACAACACAAGGTATTTGTCAGTGTCCTCCTTACTCTAAGATTTTGTACAGCTGTTTCCAAATTCAAACCATTCTTCTCCACCATGTTCTGTTTCACTGAATTTCACCCAGGAGAGAAGTAATTCACAGAAGGTATCCTGCATGTGGCTTTAAGCACATCTGTCATGTACAATGAAAGGAGAACAACGCGCAACACAAAGAGAAGTTCTTTCACAGACCAAATTGCTTTTTCCAAGCCAAACTGAGCACCTCCATACTCAGAAAACAGGCTAAAAAACCCAGCAGAACAACTTCCATGCAGAGCTGTTACTTTGGGAGAGAAAGGACACCGTGGTTTTAATACCAGATTTGGTAAGCATCCTCTTACACTTTGGGGGGTTGGTTTTTTTCCCAAACTATGATTTTCTGCCCAGTATGCACTTCAGCACTCTAGACACCAATTCCACATCTTACCCATGTCCTCAACTTTTGTCTGAAGTACTTCTAGTCACCTCAGAATAGTCTGGTTTCTGGAACGCTTCTGAGTTTTGCTTTCTAAACTTCACATACCCCTTGCCACTTCGATCACCTTTATCAGATTTGTTTTCTCTTTGTTTTCTCGCACCGAAAGTGACACAGAATGATCCTTGTAGAAGTCCACCACAAGCTCATGTATTATTTAAATCTAACTCCTAAAAACATTTCTGTTGAAGTCATGAACTTGGCTGATTCTGTAACTTCTGGTAAAGTATATTCTAAGCATATGAATATTCTAAGCAACACAAACAAGAAGGTGAATGCTTATTTTTAGATAACAGCCACATCATCTCATCCATTACAGTGCTGTAAGACAGTTGAGGCTGGCTGCCAAAACACAGCGGTCAGGAATCTTTGTGCAGCATTTTGAAAGATGACAGAGTTCCAGAGAAAGGCATCCCTGAGCACACCTGAGTTCAAACACCAGCCACAAAGTCTAGCTGGGGTTTTAGAGCTTCTTCAAGTCTGGACCCTCTTTTGATTCCTCCCATCCTGCCAAAACACCCACCTTGTTTATTTGTTACTTCATTTCATGCATGTAATGAGAACATAGAAGGAAAACAACTGTTTGCTCACACAAAAGCATCAAGAACTCTCTGTGCTTGGACCCTGGAAACTGTGAATTTCTCCTTTTCCTCGGGATGGTTTCTGTACTACTCAGAAGGGGAAGGTGGGGCAGACCTTGTCTCCTCTCCATTTGTTTCAATTCTCCATTTCCATCTGCAGTTGTTCTTCCCCTGCTGCAGAAGATTGCTGCATATCATCATGGAACACAAACACAACTTCATCTAGACAAAAAAACTGTAAACTGTATTTTTCAGGTTCACACCTCTTTCTGTCAGCCAACTCTTATTACTACATATGCTGTGGAAAACATCATTTTAGTTCACAACACTGAATCAAAGCCTACAGCACTTGAAAGCATAAACTATTGTGCACCAACTACAAATGCTCTGAAAAAGTGAAATTCCAAGTGAACCATAAATAACTGGAGAATTTTTTTCCAAGACACAGCAAGCCTAGATATTAAATTTTGAGAAATAATTAAGTATCATGTCAGTATGAAATAACTAATCCAGTCAGCATCTTACAGGCATCTGCCAGTTTACTTCAAATACCTAATCACAGCAAGGGTCAGCACAACTGACAGGAGAGTTATCTGCACAGAAGTAACAGGCTCATTTTCATCCAACAGTCATCAGCTACTGTGGTGTATTTCAGCCTCTCACAGCACATGGCAGTTCAGGTGTAACCATCCTCCCTTAGCAGAGGCAACCTTGATCCCAGTGGATGACTGCATTCAAACCCAGGGAGAGAGGGACAAATGGCTGTAAGTTCCCTGCTGCAGCTTCCAGGATCACCCAGCAACAGTGCCAAACTTTCCAAGACCTCAATTCAAGCTGGGAGGATCACTTGGCAGTTTATGAAGCACACTGGCAATGCAGGAGTGTGTCTTAATGGGGCAAGCGTGCCTTTTCCACAATACATACTGAGGCCTTTTTTGTTCTCTGCCAAAGCAGTCACTATGATCAAAGACTGCACATGTATGACATCCAGTATCTCTTTTCACACTTAACTACCACTGTCAAAGCACTATCTAAGAGACTATAGCAGTACATCAGGTAAAAACACCACATCACACTTTAGAACATCTCCAGCCTCACAAAACTACCTACAGTGTGGAGTTTAGTGATATTTTCAGGTATGAACCTCCCCTGGGATCTTATCTTTGCTGGAGGCTGCTAGTTAGCATCATGCTATCAGGGCAGAAGGAAGGTGTAATTATGACAACAACAGTTTTCAGGGAAGTAGAGCTATTTCCTGCACATGCCCACTATCACACACTGGTATTTTCCAGATTCAGTTTCTTTGTTCTAAGCAGCAGCAGCTTTGTTCTACATTTGGCAGCAGCTTTGAGTGAGCACTTGACAACTTTGCACAGGAAGATGTAATTCTCATTTTCTAGATTAAACCCACTCACGTTTAGAAGCTGACAACCAACACTTCCACACATCTTATGGCCAAGATTTAAAAAAACCCAAACCAACTAAAAAAACTGGACACAACCAACACCCAAAAACCAGCCCTGCTTGACACTGCATCCCTCAACTGGGTGTTTGACTTGAGGCATACACAAGAAGACTGGTCTACAGAAGAAGATAGTACTGAAAAATCAAGCCCTTTAAAATCTCCACTTTCAGCTGCTTTCTAAAAATCCTTAGGCTAAAGCAAGGTGATACTTAATATTATGTCCAATGAATTGAATGTCTTTGCCTAGGTATTTCAGCTAACCAGGCAGAGCTCCCTTTAGCATTTGCATTATTGCTAACGTAGGCTTTTAAAACAACAAATATAGCTGTTTGGCTAAAAATAAAACTGAAGGCTGTCTGTCCACTCACACAGGTCTCTGTGAAACCACCTCTTACTGCAAAAGCAGGCCCCTTTCTTTACACAAACCACATTCATATATGAAAGAAAAACGTTTCCTCTCAGTGCTTGTCATTGCACTGTGAAAGCATCAAAGGGGCAAAAAAGCAGCGCAAGGCTGGCCTATGGGCACTGCCTGAACTCCAGATCTGAAGCCATTAACCCTCTCCCCAGCACATCAGCCTGTTGTGCTGCAGGCATCTTGTACGTGTGAGGAAAGGTATCACTCCTTGACAGACTCGAGCAAAGCATAATATTTTACCTTAGTCCACCACAACAGAACAAATGAAAAATACAAGTTTGCTTTCTGGGGAAACGGTCAGAGAGAAATTCTTGTAGCAGCTGTGACATACTAGCTTCAATCAGAAAGAACCCAAAACAACTGCCTTACAACCAGCAGCACCCTGCTCCTTACAGAGAGCAGCTACTGTCAAGTCACTATTTGGTTTAGTAAGTGGAGGCTTACCTACCATCAGCAGGGTATCTGCTGGAAACAAGCCATCCCTGTCCGTCTGTAACTAGCACCAGTACTCCCATCTCTCCTCCAAAGGCTTGCACAGCTACACATCCTGCCCTGCAGGTCCCTCAGGCTTGCACAGGGGTGAGCTGCAGCCAAGTGGCCCAGGGAGTATGACATCAGACTAAATATGCAAGAGACTTCATGGCTTTTTGCCTCCAACCTGCAACACGACAATGGTTTGACACTTCAGCTGTTTCCTTTGGCTTCACCACCCAGGGTCTCCTTCTCTCCTTCCCACCCACCACATCACTCTCAAGAGCTACTCTCTCCAGACTAAAAAAATCATTACAAAATACACCTCATAAAAACAGAAACAGTCACAACCTTTATCTGTTGAGAAATCACTACCTCTATCCCATGACAGCTACAAGGTGTCAGGTCGGAGCACAAGTTGAGAAAGACAGGTCTTACTCTGACAAATCCTCTGCACAAGCTGTCTTTCTGCTTTCCCCCATGACTGGCCTCACAAACACCCTCCCCTGCGATTCTGGTTACGTACTTTACTACCTTTTGATGTCGCCACTGGAGTTTTAATATAAATCTTAATATTCTTCTATTCAAAGCACTGAAAACATAGATCTTACATCTGAAGAGATGAATAACGGCTTGATACAGTCAATGACACTTGTAATTTCACCTCTGTCCTTGTGCTTTCTGTAAATTTTAGAATATGCCCTTAACCTCAGGTTGAAGAGACAGTGACAAACAACTACAAGCAAGGGTTACATTTTTAATTGTTGCATTTTTCACAGCATTTGCCAAAGAAAAGGAAACTCAAACGTTCCTTCAAGTTTCTTGCCAAGAAAGTACCAGAGAGATGGGATGTCATCCAGAGGGACCTNCGGATTGAGATAAGAAATATGGAGGAAGTTCTTTACCACGAGAGTGGTGGAGCACTGGACCAGGTTGCCCAGGGAGGTGGTGGAGGCCCCATCCCTGGAGACATTCAAGGTGGGGCTGACAGAGCTCTGAGCACCCTGCTCTAGTTGAGGCTGTCCCTGCTCTCAGCAGGGGGTTGGACTGGATGGCCTCTGGAGGTCCCTTCCCACCCAGACAGCTCTAGGATTCTATAAAAGTAGAAAGATAAAGGGCATGTCCCTGTTTGATTTCTCCCTTTTGCCAGAACAATACAGGATGAAAAATTTGAACCTAGAGTTCTCTTCACCTCTGGCAGGTACACAGGTGCAGTCCAGCTGGAAAGGACCTCAGGGTTCAAGTTTTGTCCCAAAAGCCCCACAGACAGCTCTTTTTTTGCTAGAAAAGTAAAAAATGTGTTATTGACATGTACTGGTTTTGTTCAGACTGGGAGCAAAGACATTAAATCACTCAACACCACCACAATGTATGAACTGTCAGTCTTCTGCTTCCCTTGCTATTCTCATTTACTCAATCTTTCCGCCAAAGCCATGAGCTCAGGAGAGGAGAGGACAGTCCACGATGGATAGACCCACTCTTTCCATGGTGCACTGCACTATGGCTATGCTGTCCACTCTGCTGGTATCTTACAGAGGGAGCTCAACTCCCAATCGCACTTTGTCCCCAATATATTACTAGAATTGTCAACCACAGGGAGAGTTTTCTCTCCAAGTTAACAGCTTATTATTTTCCAGTATCAGATGGGGAATACAGGTGCAAAGAATGCCCACAGTTTGCCCAGAATCAGAAAATAAATCCTCAGCAGTGCAGACAGTAAATCCCAGTCTCTGAAGATTAGCATTAATGGTTCACCCAGCCCTGCTCAGTGTATGCATGCAGGGTTACAGACTCAACCATGTTCCAGTTTAGAGTGATTCACTCCTCCCCCTCCTTCTGTAGTGCCAGAAACATCCAGTAAAAAAAGAACAATGAGCAATAAAACCTCAGGTTGTCTAAGGACTCAAAGTCTCAAGCAAGCATCAGATGGCTGACAGTCTTCTATGCCCTGGTAACACCTGAAAAAAAGTTTTATGACAGTAACATATCACTGGCTGAAGGTGGTGCTCCTGGCCACGTGTCCTGGTCTGAGTGAGAACAGAACTAATTCTGTTCAGTGATTTTCATTTTCAGCCCAGTTCTTCTCACTCCCTGCACTGGCTGCAGGCAGCAGCTGCTGTCCCAGGCAGTGGCTGCTGCTGGCAGTGAGAACACCCCCTGGGCAGGGTTAGTACCCAGCACTGGGTTGCAGACCAAGGCCACTGCTGGACCTTGTGCCCCACGCTGGGGGTGCAGAAAGTGAAAGGCGGCACCTGCAGGGAGGAGGGGACAGGGCAGGTGACCCCAAACTGACCAGCGAGGGATTCCAGCCCCTACACGTCATCTTTGGGATAAAGCTGAGGGATCTGGAGGGTCTGCAGCTCTCTCTGGGGGCTCCCAGGCTCCTCTCCCCTCTTGTCCTGCTCTGCCAGCTTTGCTTGGCTTGGCTCAGGGCCTCTTTCTGTTCCTGCCTCAGAGCACCCCAGGAGGACTCTGTCTGTTCTGCCTTCAATCCCAGTCAGTGTGTCCTGAACCCAGTACCAGCATCCAGCCCCTGAACACAGCCCCCATCTGCTGTGGGGCCTGGTCTGGGACCCCCCCGGTGCCTGCTCCACAGCACCAGTGGTGACAGTAATGGAATTACCAGCAGGAGGGTTGGGTTCCCTACTGGTTTTGTATAGATTTGTACATATTCTATTTATTATTATAGCTGTTCCCTTTTCTACTGGCTGAGTCTCCCTTATTCCTCTTCTCTTCCCCTTTGGGGAGGGAGGGGGGTGAACAGAGAGTGGCTGTTATAGGCCTAAGGGGCTGCCCTGACTCTGAACCCTGACACCATGCTACAGTACAGAGCAGTCTGCCTCTCATGCAGAAGATGGCAGAGCTTCCAGAAAGGTGGACATCAGGCTGCTCCGAGCACAGCACCTAAAGCATTCATATCTTCTACCAAAGTGAAGTCATGAAGCCTCAGAGCAAAACATCAGAGAAGCTTCAAGGCTCTTCTGTCAGAGGATTAAATTATATATAGATAGGGACACACGTGCACATACATATATGTATACAGAAACAAATGAGCTAGCCAAGCAGTTGTTGAGCAGAAGAAAGTGAAAAATTTCACAAGCATTGTTCTGATCCCAAACTATTTTTAAAGTCTGCACGCCCAAAGCACCTCGAGTACACCTCACATCTTTGTTCCTTTTTTAACTGAAAGAAAAAGAAGCTGCTTATGAAACACAACCCAGTATGGAGCTGACGAGTCAGACCAAAGAACACATCACAGCATAATATGTGCTTGCAATATCGAAGATCAAAGAGGATGAAATTAGATCCCCTTTACTCACTGAAATCATGGCCTACTAACAATTCACATGATACTTTGACTAGAGTTGAGTCACACTTGGTATGAAGAACATGGGTCATCCCTTCTGATCTTCATTATTTAGGTGGAATTAAATTTCTCATTAAAACCAAGAAAAAGTAGTCAGCATTCCTATCAAGTATATTAAAAAAAACTGGATGATGATTATTTAGGAAGCCACTGGGCCCACACAGAGCTCTAACTCCAAGTGATGAGCTTGCTGCTTTGCTTCTGAAAGGATGACCTCAGGCTTAAGTAGCTAAGTAGAAGTGACCCTTATGAGGCAATAAACTCATCCCTTCAAGAAGGATTACTTAAACCACACTAAACACCTCTTATTACAGAGCATGCAGTTCCATGGAACTTTAAAATCCACCTCTCAAGGTCTTTGAAGGCACGCTCCTTACTGAGAATATAATAACCCTGGATGTTCAACAGCTCCTGTATTCGTTCTCTGAAAAAGCAGAAGAGTAAGTCTCTGGTGAAATCTTTCATGGCTCTGAGAATAACACTGTAAATCCATTTCAAAACACTTCCCTTACCTTGATTATGTTTCCAGGCAATTAAGTCAAATTCTTCCTAGTGCAAAGATAGTTCAAGCTTCACCAGTATTTTAATCCACCTGTCAAGTTCCTGCGGATCACACGGAGCATCATAAGACAAGACCAAGAACTCCTAACTCATTCTTATCCAAGCTTAATAGTTTGACATCAAAAAGAGACTGGAGGTAAAACTATCTGTATTACTTCCAGATTACCAGAAATAATACAACTTCCACATCCATTTGACCAAGAAAAACACCACCCAAGTGTTCAAAGGCTGAGTGCTTCCAGGATTCCTATAGAATCCCCTACATGCTGCTGCCACCCCAGCGGATGGATAAAGTGGTAGCAACAACTAATGTAAGTTTCCTGAAAGTGAGAACCCAGGCATGGAGGCAGCCTCTGGCAGTTACTGAATACAGGGCCAGTCTCCTCTGCATGGAAGCTTACAAAAAGATAGGTCGGTTATTGAGCCATAAAGACTTTCATCATCCCAACAGTAACATCAAAACCAGGGGCAGCTTCAGCTCAGCATACTGAGCACATCCTGGTTAAAGGGGAGACATGGGAAGTCCAACCATGCACACGGGTTCGGTGGCCTCAAATGCACTTCTGAGCCTTGCACCTGGAAACACCCCGGAATGCTCCCAAACTGGCCCTAACACGCAGGGCTGATTGCCTGCCAGGCACTATGCTTTTGGACAGATCCAGGTGTAAGAAAGCAAATTATGCAAAGAGGATTTGGAAACACCAGACACAGGCTCAGTAGCAGCACCAGTAGCCATTTCTTTGTTCTGCAGCAGCAGGAAGGACACAGCTCCAGAAGGAATCACACAACACACTACCTGCCTGTGAAACAAGGCACTCGCCTCAAAGGGGTGGTTTTTAACTTTGAAACCTCTAATGCAACGTGTTTAAGGAACCCTCAGAGATGGAAGGCAGAGAACATGGTTCTTTTCAGGGTTCAGGTTCTGCACAGTACAGGCACACAGTCAACACTACAGCTCTAGACAGACCAGGCAACAGGAACCTTGATTTTAACCCCTTGTTTCTAAAAGGGGACTGCAGAAAACCCTACAAACCCTTACATGTAGCATTCATACCTTGAACAGTGAGAATTAAGTGGGGGGAAAGAAGTTACTTAGCAGCATTGCTGCCCCTGATTAACTTCAGTCAACAGAACCACTGAAGTGTGCTCAGGCTATCACAACACGGCTACAGGAGCAGAATTATGCTGGAGCTGGTGTTTCTGTATCCTGTTTTATTTCCCACATCGAGAAAAGTAATCAATACATTCTTTGAGATCACACACAGGAAAAAAAGAGCAACCTTGGCTCCCTGACATTCATCCTATTTATCCCAAGGAGCTGCAGACAGACCTAAAGCAGCTTGTTTCATTCACATCCTTTTGAATACAAATGGAAGAAAGCAGCCTCACTGTTCAGTGGGCTCCTGAGCTCATGAATTGATTTTGTGCAGACTTTCTCCTTACACCTTATCATTCATTCATAGGAACACTTTCAATGTCAGTAAGTCACTACCCTGATCCTACTTAGCCCATTTACAAGGGTAAGTAGATGCAACAATCATCAGGGTCTAATTGCAGGCTTCTGCTTTTCCTGGAACGCAGCCAGAACAGAGGACACGGTGGAGTTCAACTTCTGCACAGCCTGCACCCTCTGAGCTTTCTCTGTCATTCAGCATCCTGAACACCCACAACGGGAGGGAAGACCAACCTGCTTCATCCTTCAGGAAATTACATTTTTCAAGTCTTTGGAAGGAATCCAACCTGATATACTTCAAAGATCCATCCAGAACTGTAAAGGTAAGCTGTACTTTAATTCCTGAGACAGACCACCCATCCATCTTGAAGCACAAAAGGGAACCCAGACTTCAACATGGATTTACAACCACTGCTCTGTTGCAGATTTTAAGTCTAGTGCTTGAACAACAAAACTAAACTATTAAGATATCAACTAGAACTACAGCATTGCCTATGTAAAAGATGGGTATTTAAAAATACCCTGACTATTCCCACTGTCAGGATTACAGATCCATAATTCAGCCCTGAGGGTCTCATTCTCCAGAAAGATTAGGTATGCAGAAACTTCTGCCAGCATCCAAAAATGAACAGCAGCATGCCTCGGTTTAAAAACTAAACTGCTTAATCCAGCTGGGGCCACAATGTTCTGGTGGGCATTCCAGCGGGGTTTGGTTGGTTTGGTTGTGTTGGGGTTGTNTATAAATTGCCTCCTCACTTCAAATTTGAGCCAGAGTGCAGATTCAGAACATGTATACTCTTGAGCAGGACATGAAAATCCCATAATGCTTCATCACCATTAAAAAGAAAGAATAAACTAAGAACCCAACTGGTAAAAATAAAATATGTACAAGCTATAATACTAATACAAACCCCACATTATCTGATTGATCTGGACTGATGCCTGTCAAGCTCCTGACAGAAGATAACCTTCATAACCAAGTGGCAAATCCCCTGAAACACTGGTGTGTAATGGAAAGCCTGATGGGCCATTAGTGACAACAGCATGAATGAGGTTCTAAACCACAATGAAAATGGAATTTTAAATGAACCATTATAAAAAATATATAGTTTTTACCCTGCAGTGCTGCAGCCCTACAGTGAACTCCAGACTGCCTTTGCCCACAACTTGATCTTACGCAGATATTCCTAAATATTGCACGCTTCAGAAGTGGCAAGATAGGATTCTAGAGCACAAAATCTCAGTATTCCCTCTGATGCCAATTATTTTCTCTTCAGCCTTAATATTCAAGATTGTTATTTGCCCTTTTCTGTAATCCTGCACAGCCCTACCTCAACATCACAAGGTCTCCCACTCCCACTGTGAGAGTCTCTCATTTCTCCCCTCTCAGTCACCCATCCATGTGTCTCTTCCCACCCCGCCCAGTAAAACCACAGCCTCTCTTCTGCTCCACGATACCAGGAGAAAAATTTCATCACAAAAAGCATGCCACACAGCACAGCCTCGCCAGACAGGACATTTCCCAGCAGCCACACTCAACTACTTTGCTTTCACTTGATGTGTTACAGCAGGAGACATTACCTGAAAAGCTGGAGCTGCAGCCTGGTTTCAAGCTTACCCACTCCAGCCCTTACACAAGTATCCAAAATTACCCTCCCTCAGGTCTGCCCGAGTCTGATGGCCTTGGATCACAAACAGTATTCCTCAGGAATACCAGTTGCTGAGGCCCATCTCAGACCAGCAGCACAAGTTCCTCTCTCACACCCTCTCCACTCTAGTACAGCCAGTCCTGCTCCCAGCCTCTGGCCCTTGCCGGGACAGAAAGCCAGACAAGGCTCCCATGGGTCCCAGCAAGCACATTCCCCACAGGTCCTGCACAAAGGGCTGCTGGACAAGCAGAAACATTCCCATCCCACAGCCAAACCCACTGGGGCTCAGAACTGGCTCCAGCTGTAGCTTCTCCTACACCACCCTGTCCAAGCACTCAGCCATGCATCAGATGTCTACGTGCATGCTTGACATCAGAAATGTCTTTGCCAGGCAAAAAAAAAAGGCAGCATTAAAATAATCTTCCCCTTGTACCTCTAAAAAACCACATTATACCCATTTCCTAAGTTTTGCTTGCTATCTGATCATCTTCAATGCAAATCTAAGGTTTGATACCCACAGTGAGCTGGTGAAATCACCTTGACTTCAAAGTACATACTTGAACTCTGATTTAAATAATCTGCTCTGATCTTGCTTTGCATTTGTACTTTCTAGAACTTCTCCTGGACAGACATACAGATTATTCCTGTCTGAAACACTGTGATTTTTATTTTCCTTTTCTTTTTGCAGATTAGGAAGCTACTCTGTAAAGACTGTCATTTTTCTAAATTACTTGCATTAGTAATCTTTTTTTTCCTCTTCAGTATTTGACTTTGTTACTGAGCATTGCATATTCATTAGCTGCAAAACATTTTATAAATAGGACAAATTAACTTGTACAAACATGAAGGTACAAATAATTAAAAACTGTATTTTAAACTCAAATCCTTCTAAACGTGTTGAATGGAAAGAAATTTATCAGTATATTTGTACATTAACTCATTCCAGAGGACATCACCCATAGTTTGTGAATTGAGTTGTATATATCCCTCAAGTTTTTGTTAGGACAGATGTGATTTTCATACCTTGTTACTCATAGGTCAAAAGAAAACAAAGCTTCCCAGCTTTCTGTAGTTTCTCACTGGACAATTCACTGAGGTAACTCCAGGACGACCCGTGAATGGAGAATATGGGTTTTTTTCTGCATGAAAGCTACTCCTGTCAAACCAGTTCTGTACTGCAGCAAGTCCTCTGCAGACAGTTCCACCTACTCAGTGACCACACTTTCATCAAACTTCCAGAAGCAAATCTATCCTCCTTGATAATAACTTATTTAATTAAGTTATTACACTGTGATAGAGTTAATATCTGAATCTAGTACTTTCAAATCCAAATTATTCATTCTTTTAACACTTAATTTTAACCTCTTGTTTTCCAAAAATTTCTTCCACCATTCATCCTTCTACCCCCATCTTCCCACTTGGGTGTTTATGTTTCCATCATAGTCACAACACTCACATGCATGATCACTCACTGCCATGTCACCAGTCTTTCTCTCAGGAAGGCTTGAGACCTATTTGTTTCCAGGATTCATCAGGATAATTTGGCACATGAATCATCCCACTGTCTTTACTCATATGACAAGCCCCAAGGCACACTGCTGGGCAAACAAGTCCAAGCAACCCTCAGACTCTGAGGATGAGCATTTCTCCTCCTGCTGTCTCTAAGCCAGCTACACTCTCCTGGGCCTTCCTCTCATCAACAGTCAGTCAAATATGAGAACACCTCCCCTACCACCAGGAAACTAAACAGCACAAACCCTTCATTACAATTTGACTATCAGGCCTTCTGCACGGTCCAGCCTCTCCACCACCACCACTACAGACCTTCAGTGCCTGGTGGCAGCAGTTTTCAATTCCCTGTTTACTCCCAGTTTCCTGCAGCCCACCAGGCAGCCACCTGCTTCTCAGTAACCTTGTGATTTCTCCATCTCTCACCTGGCTACACATGTCTATTACCAATCAGCCACAGTTCAAGACATTATTCAGCTCTACCTACTTCTTTTTTTTCCTCATTCTTTATAAATTCCATATGCACAAACTCACACCTCCACACCATGCTACACTAAGGGCAGGGAAATTCATCACTGGAAGAGAGAACAACACAGGAAATTAAGCATCTGACAACACTACACAGTAGTTTCAGGCACAACCAAAAATAAAACCCTTGCAGTTGAGGGCTTTGGTCACAAAGTAAGCTTCAAAGCCTCATGTGCAGCCCAGCTGAGGAGACACACAGCAAGTCTGTCATTCCCCCAGGAGGAGAATTACTTTGCCAGATAAATACTCTGCCAAACAGCATTCCACAGCAAACGCCACACACAACGCTAGCGTAATACTCCGCACACTGGATGACACTAACATCCAGCCAAGGCTCATTCTTGGAGAGGCAACATCCTTCCCACCAAGGAGCTTGGGAAGAAGTCAGGCACAAGTCATTATTTTGAAGTGCAATGTCAGATTTTCTGCATTTTCTACATTACACAAACAGGACAATATGGAAAACCCCACAGCAAGGGGATTTACATTTTTGGACAATACCTGTCCAAACACTCATGTGATAATCAAGAAATAAAGTAACTCCTCTCACCAAAACCCAGCGTCAGCAAAAATAGCAATTTCCTCCTCGGACTGAGGATTAGGGGCTCACTTAAAGGAAATGCACAAGATGACAGAGAGCCCACCCTAATTATGACCCAGCAAGTCCTGTTTATTGTTGAGGGGTGAGCACCACTCTGAGAAAAGCCAAATTTTAACATGGTCAGGTCTTTGCCAACTGATTGCAAGAAAACCCAGGAACTAACAACAGGCTTAACCTACTGACACAGCCGAACAGGATTTGGCTATTCTAAAAAGAACCTCCACCAAGAGAAAGCCAGCTGCGGGTACACTGGTCCTGCAGCTTAATAGGTGCTGTACCACAGGTGGATCATTGTTTTGAGTAACAGCACCCAGGCAGAAAGAGCAGAGAAAAATCTCTGCCACCTGAATCCCTACAGGCCTGTGGCTGCTTTCAGTGAGACAGCACAGGATTCTCTGTCTCCTAGGCCTTAAGGAAGCTTCCCAATATGTTCTTCCCAAACTTTCCATAATAAAAAGCTGATCAGAGGCTGTGACAATTTAAATGTCCTATGGCAACCTGAATCTTTAACCTCTAATCCTGAGAAGGGTCCCACTTTGTGGCTCTGCAGTGCCTGGGGATTAACAAGGGGAGTGCCAGAGCAGGAACTGATATTCCACAACTGTGCTCAGAAGCAGCCACCACAGAGCAGACTCTCCCTGTAATAAAACTGCTACACTGTCCCACACCCACTGCAGCTGAAGGTCCCTAACACCCACAACTGCCCAGGGCAGCAAGATCTATGGTGCTTCTCCACCTGCATTCATGGGAAAGGCACGATGGCTTGGCAGAGAGCACTGTTTCCAGCTAACAGTTCAGCTCTGTTCCCTGGATATAAAGACTGGACAGCCAAGGCACTCCCACAGTGGCATACAACCCATTTCCACACAGGCACAGACACACTCTGGCAAATCTCCACAGCCATGATGAGCCCCTCTCTGCAAAGTTCTCCTGAGGTTTTCCTTTTGAGTCTTCATCTGGCTAGGAGCAAGTTGCAATTTCACCCTATTACTTGTGTGATTATCCCAAAGTTACACAGCAGGACCTCTGATAGTGAGCTATTTTGGATGTGTGTTCAAACAGAAGCTGGGAGGAATCATTTCTTGTTCTTACCAGCCACCATTGTTTTCCTTTTTCCAACTTCAGTCAAAGAAAACGATGGTGATATTTCTATTGCCTGAGCCTATTTTCATGCAAACACAAGAAGGACAAACCTGAGCTGACAACAGCTTACCAACACAATCTCAGAGGCATTGAGATTTTATAGGGTTTTCTCCTTAATTTGTTGACAGTTTCTTTGCCACAACACTAGTTGGCTCTGTAACGTTTTTCCACCACAGTAAAGCCTGGAGAGCCAATTCCATTCGAAAAAAAAAGCACAAACAGACAAGCAAGACTCATCATTGCTCTTTGCTTGCACAAGATTTCATTAGATGTAAGGTTTGCATGGCAAAACATCCGCGTAAATGTTTTGGGGGTTATAGCCAATTACTGTCAGAGGAACCCAGACAGGGAATCAACAACTTTCATTATGTGCAAGAGCAACAACTTCTGGACATTCATCACCTTTAAGACAGGTCCAGTCCAGGACATAAAAAAGTTTTGAGTAAGGTAAAAAACATTAACCAATTCAAAACCTTCTGTCTTTGATCTCTATTTTCACACATAGAAATTAATTCTTTCTATTCAGTTGCCTAGCCAGAAGAGTTTCCTAATGTGAAGGATTTGTGTTAAGGGAGCTGTTGTGCCACTTGGTTGCCTACAGTCAACTGAATTTCAAGTTTGAACTCCTATTTTGCAATAGGTAAGCATTTCCAAAAGCTAAATAAAGACGTGTCACGTAAAAGTCACATCGATAGAGAAGTAAATAAACAAGATAGCCAGAAAGCCTCCACGATTTAAAAAAAATTAACTGATCACCAAGAGCCACGTTATGTGCTTATTAAACCACGGCAAGCAGCGTGAAGTCATTTACTCAGAGAGGGGTGGTGTCTGACTCAGGAGAGGAAGAATCTACACTGACCATTTGAGAGCCCTACGATCGCATGCATTGGCGTAAGTCACAAAAACACTCCTGCTGAACACCAGAACGCATGACACCCGTTAAAAACCGTATCGGCTGCTGCGTGTAGCGCCTTCTGACCATCTCCCTCCAAGGGCACTGCAGAC
>VWZY01011180.1:19094-102341 GCA_013399075.1 Chloroceryle aenea
GCTATAAACCCGAAACATTTACACGGGCGTTTTGCGACGCAAACCTGGGCGAGACCTGGCTCCTTGCAGGGCAATCAGCTCTGTGGGTTAGGATGGAAAAACTTCCTCTGGTAGCTGTAAACGGAGTAAGAAAAAAATGGTACTGTCATTGAGTTGGTATTCAGAGGCTACCAGAAAGAGCTCTCTCACCCACAGTAAACCATCTGCTTACCCCCCCAGCTTCCCACCCACAAACACTGCTTTTCACGTGCTACACTGATGAAAAAAAAACCCTTTTCGTGTTAGAAGGATCAAGCAAGTCTAAACAGAAAATGCAGAGCACTATTCCAGGTGGTCTGTAAACCCACAAGTCCAAGCAGAAGGATAAGCAAACCCACCTGCAGGCAGGCTCTGTAAGAAGAGCAGAGACACCTGCTTAACATCACCGAGGGCAGCCCATGCAACCTCGTGTCCCTCCTGTCTAAAGTTCTTTCGTTTTGAGTCAGGCTTTCTGAACACCTTCTTTCCCGCCCTTCCTTCTCTCTGTATCCCACAGATTTGTCACTGCGGGCCCAGCTCTTCTGCCCATCCCGCCGCCATCAGAACTCCTGAGCTGCTGCTTCCTTGTTCATCTGTCCTCCCCTGCCAGCTGTAGCCACACGTGTACAGTGCTATGGGGACAAACCCCAACCTAAGGTATCCCTTAAAGTGTTTACCAAAAGCCAGGTCACCGCTCCCTCACCGTTAGCACGTTTTGCTAGTGAGCTGTGACATAAATCAGGAGGAGTCATCTCGAGGAATGAGCCAGCTTGTGCAGCAGAGACTGGACCCCAAGCCCCACTGCTGCTGCTGGTCCCCAGCAGATGCCAACAGAGGAGACATCTTCCTCAGCTCAGAAAATGAGGATTTGCTAAGCCACAGTAATACACCCACCTGCCTAGTTCTTCTACAAACAATTTGCTCACTTTTAATTTTTTTATTTATTTACAGTAGTACATTTTGCTCTCCTCAGTTCCTAAAAATATTGTAAGGTTTATACAGCCTTTTATTCTCTCTAAAGACCTCTATGAAACCTAGCACGCCTGGAAAGCAGTGGTGGGAATGAAAGACGGGTAAGGAGGGCTTGAGGCTTGAAATGACATCACCTGAGAGCTGGGCCTTTCTGCTCAGTTTAGTAAGAAAAGCTTCCAAATGCCACAGGACCATTCTGCTCAACAGCACACATTTACACCTTCTTTCCAACCTCAATTCTGTGTTAACTCCTGACACCAACAAACACTTGCTGAGTGCTATTTACTACCATACACTGATTCCTCACTGCAGGGGGATAGATAAGAGTATTTCCTCTGGAAAGTCTCTGTGCTGAAGGGGAATCACAGAATGCCCTTGATGGCAGAGACCTTCAAGATCATCCAGTCCAACCTTCCACCCAACACTGCAAGCTCACCACTAAACCATGTCCCTGAGCACCAGGTCCACAAGCCATTTAAGTGTCTCCAGGGATGGTGACTCCACCACTGCCCTGGGCAGACCATTCCAAACCTTTCAGTGAAGAAATGTTTCCTGACATCCAGCCTAAACCTCCCCTGGTGCCGCTTGCATCCATTCCCTCTCTGGTCCTGTCACACATCACCAGGGAGAAGAGGCTGTCCCCCTCCTAGCTCCAGCTCCTGTCAGGTAGCTGTAGAGAGCCATAAGGTCTCCTCCCCTCAGCTTCCTCTTCTCTGGACTAAACAACCCCAGCTCCCTCGGTCGCTCCTCACAGGACTTGTGCTGTAGGCCCTTCGGGAGCCTCGTTGCCCTTTTCTGGACACACTCCAGCACTTCTCTGTCCTTCTTATAATGAGGGACCCAGAACTGAACACAATATTTAAGGTGTGGCCTCACCAGTGCCGAGTACAGGGGGACGATCACCTCCCTATATCCTGCTGGCCACAGTGTTTCTAATACAAGCCAGGATGCCATTGGCCTTCATGGCCACCTGTGTGTGCTGCTGACTTGTATGTAGTTGACTAATGACCAACACCCCCAGGTCCTTTTCCAACTTGCAGCTTTCCAACCACACATCCCAAGTCTGTAGCTTACCATGGGTTTGCTATGACCCAAGTGCAGGACCTGGCACTTGGCCTTGTTGAACCCCCTGCAATTAACCTTGGCCCACTGATCTAGCCCCTACAGGTCTCTCTGTAAATCTTCCAGCTTTTTATCCAGTGCAGAGTGTAGTTATCCAAGCCTTGTGCCACAAGCTTCTGAAGGAGAATGCTGTGGGAGGCAGTGTCAAAGGCTTTACTAAAGTCCAGGTAGACAATGTCCACAGCTCTTCCCTCAGGTCCTGCCTTTCGTAAACCCATGGGCTGACTGAGCCTGATCACCTGGTTGTCTTGTATGTGCCATGTGATGGCACTCAAGATGACCTGCTCTGTAACCTTCCCTGGCACCAAGGTCAGACTGACAGGTCTGCAGTTTCCAGGATCATCCTTTCAGCCCTTCCTGTAGATGGACATCACATTAGGGAAGAGCAGCAGAAGGCTGTCCTGTTAGCCTCCAAGTTGTTCCTGACAGTGCCAAGATATGACACTTGAGACAGGAGGAAGGAATCTCTCTGTTGCCAGAGGAGCTCATGGTCTCATTTGCCTCATGTCATGCTGTACTATCTAAGGATTGGGCATTTTTTTTTTTCCCCAGTAGATTACTGCTTGACCCCAACACTGTTATTGTTTTAGGGGTACATGGAAATACTTGACCCTTGTTGTGTAACTAGCCCACAGACAACTCTGCAGCATTTCCTCCAGAGCTTACAGCAGGTCAGCCTCTCTACTGAGCCCCAAATGCTCACCCTAAAGCTCCTGCAACCCTGCTAACAAAAAGCAATTAAACAAACCCACTGCCCCATCCATGCCTTTAGTAGAAGGAAATGGAATTACTGGCCCTGTTCAGTTCCTAGCCCCACCTTCAACTTTCTCTGGTTTCTACCAAAAGGGGCCCATGGGTGAAATACTCATTTTTCTTCTTATAGGCCTCCCTAGCCAAGTGCACCTCCTAGCAGGTCACTGCTCTTGATAAGAGGATATTTTCTTAAATGGGCTTTAAGTACCCTGAGGATCAATTAAAAATCTGAAATAGTAATTTATTTTGGTTTTTAAAGATCACAGGGTACATTTTAAACAACAAACTCCCCTGCCTAGCTAAGCTCCTGATGAAGGGGAGGGGAGTGGATTGTATCCTACCTTTATATACTGCTCCTAAAGGTCATCTTCACCTTGGAGCACTTAGCACCATGTTACCACTCCAGTGGGTCCCAGGGGCTCTCTCCTAACACACATGCTCTCACTGAACTGCAATTACACACACAATAACAAATTATCTTGCAAAGGGTTAATGGGTCTTAGGGACCTGTCACACTATTAGGCCTTAATGGTCCTGACCATCCTCACCTGGGACCTCCCCACCCAATCCCTTCTTCCACCCTCCCTGAGCTGGGGACTATTTAAGCTCAGCCCCCAGGCTCTGCCTAAGATATGGTGGTAGAGGAGTGGTCTTGGGGGTTGTTGTGGCTGTGTTTAGCTATGGATGTTGCTACCTGGACCCTGACCTGCGGGATGGCTTCTTAGCTTGGCCATGGACCTGTTATGTGATCATGGAGGTACTTTTTGACCTGTGCTCTAATTTATTCTGTTCACTTGTTCTGTGGTCTCTAGGGTTCTTGCTATCTTGGGAGTCTTCCCCTAGTTCCCTGGCCCTTGGGGAGCTTCTAGCCTGCACAGTGCCCTGACAATAGATGCCCCTGTGTTCTTCTATAATAATTCATTTGCTGTCCTCATGTAGTGTAAGGTATATTGATCAACAAGATGGAGAGGTTACAGATCAGAGGATAGGCTAATTGTGTATTTTTAGCTTAGGATGGGTGTTCTATACAGCAGAAATCTAAACAACAAAGACCTCAAGTTCATTAGAAATAACTGGCTGACTTAATGGTGTGATGTATGTCTCTTGAATTAGTAATAGTCAAGCTTTCCTACAGTTACACAAGTCAAGCAAGTTGCCTGTATGAGGCTATATTTCTGTTACTATATTGATTTTAGTAGCAGCTAATAGCAATAGTCTGCAGCATGTGGCAATAAGACCACATGGCATGTGACTATCTTACAAAAGGAGTCTAGCTTTGATGATATGGGCTGGCTTAATGCATTTGAATTTATTTCTAATGGATGAGTCCTGTCCTATATATGCCTTACAGTACTGTCAAAAACTGTGTAGTTACTTATAGCCTGCCAAAGAGGTTGGTGTTATTGATGTGCTTCATACTCTGTATGTGCATAAACTCCTGCAGGAATAGACTTTGTAATTCTGAAGCTTTCAGAGTCCTGTTCAACCCATTACAAGCATGCAAAATACCCTTTTTTTTTTCATTACTGATAATGACAAATTCAGATTTATAAAAGCTTCATGTGGCAAATAAATGTGATGTCCACTTTAAAGATACAGAGCATGAAATGTAGTGTTCTCCTGAAGCAATTCACTTAAAAATCCTAATTATATTTTAGTCCTAGACAGAGGTATTTCCATCTTCAGCAGTCCAGTGCTTTCTGCTGAAGACTGCTCTCATGGGTCAGTGGACCACCCAGTGCGTTTAGATGCAAAAATTAATTCTTCAATCTTAACTGCTTCCCACACTACATCAAGGCATTTTGACTTAGCACACAGTAGTTTTGTGTGTCATGTTAAAGATTGTATTAAAATGGCCATTTTGAAAGGTAATTGAAAGGTTCTTCAGAACTTTCCAGTGTTCAGCACAGGACTAATTCTAGTCCCAAGATTAAACCTGCAATCAAAGCTTCAGAAAGGTCTAGCTGTATAATGAATTTATTTTTTCAGCTGAATTTATCCTTCATAGCTATTATTCTGAATGCACAGCAGACTGTTTAAGATCATGTATTGATGAAGTTAGAGGGGTTCTACCTGTCTAGATTTTTGTCCTTCCCCCTTTCTTTGTCATCCCTGTCACTACTTTCATCAGTTAATTGCCATGGGCTATGCTGAATGGAAGCCAGAGTTGCTCAGTCCTGTGTTGTGGGAGTAAAACAAAACAAAAAAACCAAACAAACCAAATCCAAGTTCAGGCCTATGAATAGCTTTTGGTTTAATCTGATCCTTCTGTTCTGTAGCCAAACCCACTGAGCCTTCTGCACCTGAGCCTTTTATCCTAGGGTGCTCCTGTGCTGTTCCTAAGAGTGTAATTATCTTAACAGGATTGAGATGTGAAATGTAGCCTCTCTGATAACAGGCTTCTGGGTTTTATAAGAAAAAACTTGCACAGAATCTATATTTCATTGTTTTCTTTAAGCTGTACTTGTATCTAGAAGCGCCTTATTTAGGAACCCACCTTAAGCCCTCCCTCAGCTCAGCAAATTTGAATTCCAAAGAGAAACTTTTTTTTTATTACATAGCTACACTCTTGCCTAAGAAGAAATGGTGGGCAGTCCCTCAATAAAGGCAAGCCCATTGCAGGAGGGCAGCCCCTGCCAGTCTGGTTATGGCTTTTCATTCAGGGTACAGGATATTCCTGAAAAACTGAGCGTGCTCAGAAGTTGCCCCAAATAGAAGTAGTAACATGGAGCTTGCCCAGGCCAAGTATCTGCTGAGAAGTCAGTCCAAAGCAGTGACAAATTGGCATTGCTTTATCACTGGAGTGCTAACTGATGGTAAAATATTGCTAAATTCCTTTGTGTTTATTATCTATGTCTTGTCTTTGTGTCTGTGCTCTTAAGCCTATATAGGCTCCGTTGAAGGCTTTGAGTGCATGGGCAGTAGGAAATAAGTAGATAAGTGTTCACCATCTCTTAGGGACACAGCATTTCTGAACCGTGTATGTGTAGAAGGGTATGCAAAATTACCTGCATCCTCTGAAATGACAAGTAGGGCTGAGAAGAACTGCCTGGTGAGTCTGCAGTGGTTCAGCACGGTGAGTCAGAGCTGTGAGCTGACCTGCAACACCAGGTAGCACCAGTCTGGCTGCTGCTGGGATCTTGCATGTTTGCTCTCCACTCTGGATGATGATGAAGGCTTATGCAAGATCTCTTCGTAACCACTAAGAACAGGTTTCAGCCCACCTTCAATCCTAACAGACAGTAAAGCAGGGTATAAAATGAATTACTTGTTCAAAGAACTGATCAAATCATGCAGAATTTAAAAAGAATGCAGTGATTAACTTCTTAATTCTTTTGGGGACAGATTTCCAAAACCAAACTGAATTTTCAGCAGTAATTTCTAAATATTTATATTGGAATTTGGAAATAGATTTAAAACTCCTGAATTTTTGTATACATTTCTAGAAATGTAGGGGCAAAAATCAAATTTAAGAATGAGTAACAACTGCATGGATGCAACTGACATTGATTGAATCTTTAATTTTTAAAAATATCTAACAAATGTATTTGAAAAGCTTGTAATTTTTTTTAATGGAATAGTATTTGTTTTCCTGGTTTTATGTTGATTATATTGTATAGTTATGTTAGTAACTTCAGTACTCATTTTAATGAACGTTAGTTTATAGTTAAATAAGAGGCAACACAAGATAAGCTGGATTGCTCTAATAAATGGCACTACAGAAAAGAGATTGGCCCCTTCTATTTGACACCTGCCACTCAAATATTTATAGACATTAAGATGATCCCCTCTCAGGCTTCTCCTCTCAAGACTACACAGCCCTAGTTCTCTCAGCCTTTCCTGAGATGCTCAAGTCCCTGAATCCTCCTCATAGCTCTCTGTTGGACTCTCTCCAGTAGATCCTTGTCTCTCTTCTGTCAGAACAGGAAGAGATGTTTTAAGTCATCAGCAGAGCCTAAGGCTGTTCATGGTTTCTGGGTTTCCCCCAGCACAGCACTCTGTTTAGTAGTGGTGTTACTCAGCCAAATATTTTAGATTACCTTTTAAGCTGAGCAGCATTTTTTTTGAGACATCTGTTAGATTTAGGAAGCTGCTTATGTGCTTATCTCAGGCAGTGGGATTTCTTCTCCTGATGCAGTGTAATGGAAAAATGGGCAGTTACGGAATTCAGGAGGCAAGATGCCTCTTTCCACTGGAGAAAAAAAGCTGCTCTTAGCATTTTTTACATAAATAATGTGAAAAATATAAATTTGAATTTTACAGTTCTAATTACTTTCACAGCATTGAGATATTATTATTTTATTGAGATATTATTATGTCATGAATTTGGTCAGTAACTTTTCACTCTTGAAATATTAATTTGTTTCCTAAGGCCAAAAGCAACAGTGTATTGCAAACATCTCTTTCACAGGTGTCTTTTTCAATCCACCCCAAGTGTGGCTGTCAGCTTCTCACCTGGACAGTTATCTATTAAGTGCTGCATGTCAAGGGGTGCTGCTATGGCTACTTTGAGTCAAAGACTTTGCTGTTACTTCTAGTCCTGGCTGCTGAAGTTTTATGAACGTCAGATGCCAAATGCACGGAAGTATGTCCTGTGTCTTTCTAGCTCTTTGTGGAAACAGAGAGAGAAAAACAATTTCCTGTCAGGAAGAGCTAATGTGTCTCTAAGTGTAAGCATTAATCCCTGCAGAATGGTGGTTTCATGTGCTGTATCTACTTGCCAAACTCAATCAAGTAAACGGAAAGGCTTGGTAGGTAATTAGCTAGTGCTTCATTGTCTGTTCCTGGATGCCTGGCTGTATATTAGCTTTGACAAATGCTTTCATTCAACAGTGTAATTGATAATTGCCAGAGTTTCTCTTAATGAGCTGGTTTGATGTCGTGCTTTATTATAGTGGCTTGCTTGCACCTTTGCAAATAAGCTTGGGTCAGGACTCCCATTTTAAGGCCCATATGTTCAGAGGTGTAAACACAGCTGTAAGTGTTTGCACTAGGTAAAAAGGGACAATTCACTTAGGCAGATCATACTCATTTGTTGGGAAGTAGGAAAAGAATAAGGTTAATTCCTCCAAATTAAGCTGAAGGGAAAATGCTGCATATATAGCTTTGAATGCTCCAGTCTCCCATGTGACACCCAGAGGCTCTAAATTATGCTGGGTCTAATTATGCAGGCACAAAGGAAGTGAGAGTCCATGTCCTAAGGAGATCGGAGAGGCTGCTTTCCCACAGTTGTGCCTGTTGCCTGGTATGTGACTGCCAATCACAAGTGCAAGGTGAAGGTATTTTCTTTACTCATGAGACTGCAATCACAGGTGCTGGGCCAACACTAAAGCACCAGTTATTTATACATGAGGTTCTAATTATATTCATCTTTTTAATACCTATGTGTTGTTAATTCACCTGTGTGATTGGTTAAATGTCCTCACCTACTGTGTAAATCACCATGCATGCTCTGTCCAATTCTTTAACTATTAAATTCCTTGTTCTTTTAAGGAGGTGGTATAATGGGGTAGGTGGTCCATGAATCTGGTCATGACCTCACACTGCCAGAATCACCTTTCCTCCAGTTTCATTTAAACTGTGGTCTGGACAGAGATGTCCTGTTGTTAATGATTAGATCCTGTTTCTGTTTGGAACAGAAGTATGTTGCTAAGCACGTTACTAGGTACATAACTGTGAAAGCCAAACCAGGCTTTTCCTATGTTCACTTTGACTGACTTAAATACACAACCATATCTTCCAAACTTTTAATCTTTTCTGGGACATTGGTATCAAGACTAGTTTTTTCTTATGCGTAAAGCTTTAGAAATTAGATGTCAGCAGTCTTTCAAAAATCAGACTGGCAGCAATCAAGATAAAGATACTGTCATAGCAAAAGCATCCCAAAATGTTAGGTCTTTGCTATAACTTGGACATCACCTGACATTTCATCCACAAAAATCTGCCTCCCATATACCTGTCTGCAAGACTCACTCACATTTCTTCTTGTGTTTTTACTCCCTATTCTCCAAGCTTTTTGTCAAACCTAGATGAATCCTGCAATCCACAAGGAAGGAAACTTGTTTACAGCTCAGTCTGGTCATTCTTGAAATGTTTTACCACATCTTTACTAGCAAAACAAGAAGACATGAGACTGGTCCTGAACTGAGGCACACAGCTCTTCCATACTGGTGAGTCACTAATAGGGCTTTGGTCTGGAGAAAATCCCCAGCTGTGGTCTGGGGGCTTGCATGGGATAGTGACTTGTGGTGACACCTTTCCCTTCAGGAGAAGGGAGTTTAGCTGTCTGGGTGTCAAATGTGCTAGTTTGTGTAGAGGATAGAGAAGAGCTGCTGTCCTGTTTTATATATTAGCCTCTGAAGCTGCAGAAGAGTTTAGAGAAAATTCAGGACAAAAAAGTTCTGTAGGGGAAGCTCAAACTAGTGAGCAATAAGATCTATTGAACATGTCTTCCAAGGCTCTTCACGGAAATGTACCCAATCAGAAATCAGTTATCTTTACCATAATAGTGGTAATTCTATTCCCAGATCTCATATGTGCTAAATATTGGACAAACAAAACAAATATAAACTGTTCCTCAAAGGTTGTAGATCCAGTCATAAAACAAGAGAAAATCAACAGAAAATCAACAGATGGGAAAAGCACAGCAAATCACCGACCAGTGCCGTGGACCCTCCAGACACAGTTCCCATGCATTCACAAGTGTCTGCACTAGAGTTTGCAGTTGCTGTCAGGTAGCCTTTGGTCATTAGCACAAGCTGAAAACCAAATGGTCAGGGCAGACAAATTCAGAGTGCTCCTTGTTAAATCTGCAGAAGCTCCATCAACCAACTCCACACCACCAGACCTGATGCTGGCACTTGTCCTCAAGGGTGGCTCCACAGCGTGTGCTCTTCTGCCGGGTGTTTTATGGTTGATGCTTTTCATTAGGGAGAGGTAATGAGGCTCTGCAATCCTTAAGTGGCAAAAATTAGAAACAGCTTTGCCAGCAAGGTATGGGGGAGAGCTGGACATTGCTTCTGGCTGTGCCACAGATATGTTGGTCAGTCCTGAACGAGTCAGTTCAGCATGCTTTTGCATATTGCTGCTTGAAAAAACAGGTTTTACAGAATAGGAAAAGATGAAATTATGCCTTTAAAGTGTCCTTATCCAGAGAGTAAGTTTGGTCAAGTCCTGATCACAATTCCTGGTCAAAGAAAACTGAAGTTTATGTGCTCCCTGGCATTGAAGTCAGAGCATGAACTCTTCCATGGTCATCTGTATCCAGCTTCAATGTGTGGCTGCCTTCCAGTGATGGTTCAGCACTTGTCTCACATCTTGACAGGGTATTATAAGCTTAGCCTGTGGGCAGCATAGGGAGTGCTTTCTTCCTGCCTGGTATCACCAGTATGATAAGCAGTCCAGAGCAGCATATAATTACCTAATGACATGCATGCTGCACCCCAAGCATGGCTTTAAAGGAATCAGAGTACATAGCTCTGCAGCAGTTCAGCTACTACTAGCCTGACACAATTAAGGCAGAAAATTAGTCATGTTGGGCTTTGTTTTTGTTATGGGTTTTTTGTTGTGTTTTGTGTGTTTTATTTATCTCTGGTTTGCAACAACAAAAGCCAGAGCTTTTAATTTTAGATGTATTAAAATTGTTTGGTGGTGAGATGCCATGTTTTCATGTACCCTCTTTTTATTGACACTGCTGTTAGTTTTAGAACAGTCGATATCTTGGCTGGTTAGCAAAAAAGATCAATTATTTAATGCAATGCCATGTTGTCTTTGAAATGACTGCTTTAAAGTTCTATCATACATTTCAGAAAGACTCATTTTAGGAAAAGCCAATGAGAAGATACAAAGATCTCTTTCAAGCATGCGTGTCCTAAACCTCATGATGACTTGTGAGTATAAAAATGACACGGTTATATTGATGGGGCTTGGTCATCATTTTAAAATACTTGCATCAACAGGTTTTAGATGTTGGGGGTGGCGTGAAAAAAGGTGTGAGAAAAAAATGTAGCACAGCTCAAGTGCTCAGAAATTCTGCAATACCTGAGTTAACACAATTTGTGCATCCTGAAAGCAGCCTTCTTCCCTTTATTTCTATTTCTTGTATTTCTAACACTTGACTTCCAGTCTGGAGCTGCTCTTGGGTCAGATGTTGCAGAAAGTAGGTTTGCATCTAATAAATATGGTCTCATGTTTCAGCTGAGGTGGTCTTTAGCAGTCCATGCTTTTTGTGCCTGGAACAAATGACAGAAAATATAGAGGTGTAAAATAAATAGTACTTATTTTATATTCCAGATGAGTGTCATTGTTTTCAGTAATCATTCCATTTACTGGTCATAATCCATCTGGTTCTATGAATGAACTTGGGGTCCAAGTTCAACAAAACCGCGAGTAATAATGAAAGGCTTGGACTTTGGAATCTGAGCATATCTGTCTACTTTTGCAATTAAAATTCTCTCCTGCTATAAACTTTGAGCATGTTACCATACAAACTAATTAAATGCAAAAAACATCTCACACATTTGTCACATATATTGTTCCATACAAAAGTACATAAAATAAGGGAGTTCCCTTTATAAAAAAAAGGCCAAAAATGACAGAGCAAAGAAACAATCTTCTTTAAATCAGTAATAACTGTTCTGTGACAGTCCTTGGGGTAAGATTTTGAAGGTCGGGTTCTCAACTAGGATCTATTGGCTATGTAGCAATGGAGCTGTGCAGGTCTACAAGTGCTAAGGATATGGCTGTGCTAGTAAATATTAGTCTTTAACATAAATATCTTGGACACGCTGTCTCTTCATAGCACAGTGTGCTTGGGTTTGGGTTGTTACTGAAGGTGGAGTGAAATTTCACAGCTCATTTTCTATGGGGCTTATGAAAGCCAAAACAAAGGACAGCTATAAAACAAATACACCATGTCAGAAATGAAGCTTGTATTCTATTGTAATCATCTTTTGCTCTTTGTGGCTTTTTGATCTGTCATTTCTATGCAGACCTACTGCCCTGTAATACTGCACTGCCATGGGCTGTCTGCACCGTAGTAAAATCTGGGAAATATAAATCACAGGAACATCTCCTGCGGAGTGAACGTGGTATATGCACACACACACTGCTTTTGGAAACCCGGGGAGGTCATTTCTTTCAGTCAGTCCTTTTCTTTAGCCTTCCCCAAAAATATAGTGCAGAACTTTCCAAATGCTTCCCAAGTAGCAAAGTGGTTTGTATAACTTTGCCTTCCCACAGGCTGGTGCACTCGGTGTGGAAAGCTCTCTCCTCCCTGCTGGCCCAGAGCTGGTGGTGCTGCAGGATGGCTACAGACAGCCAGGTCTCCTGGTGCAGCTTGTCCAGCTCGCTTATTCACAGGCTGCAGTGGACTGGGGCTCTGAAGCTGTGAAGCAGTTTGAGATTGCCTGAAATAGAGGGGACTAGGGATCTGCACAGATTCCCTCTGGTCTCTATGAGGATCCAGCAGCCCAGCATGTGTACTTGTATTGTAGTTCTTTGTTGTCACAGTCTAGGTGCATTAATGACCAAGAGAAATGCTTCCTTATGGTTGTCACCCTACATGGCCATCTTATTTCCTTGAGCCTCAGGGTGCCTGTGACAGAGAGGTGGGATCCAGACCCAAGCCCCTTTAGTGTAAGTAAAGACCTCCACAGACCAGCACATCCCCCCCAGTCCCACTTACAAGAAGTATTAAAATCCTGCTTGAACCTTGCCCTCGGAACTGGCAGGGGGAAGTGCCAGGGTCTGGTGAACAAGGTACTGGACTGTCCATCTGGAGAGCCAGACTTGACCTCTGGCTGCCACTGATACAACCTGTGCTGTTGGTCAAATGATTTCTGAGTTTTCACTAAGTGTTAAGGACCATTTCCCCTCTGCTAGGCAAAGCTGTAGTGTATGACACCAAAGACAAACCTCACAACATACACAGCTTAGTGTGGAACTGCTGAACTGCTGCTAAAATTCTGAATCACAGGAAAGCTGATTCTAGCACGGCTTAGGCCAAGCAATGCAAGAGGGTATGGAACAGCAGAAAAGTGACACCACTCAGCTTGCACAATGCCTGCTCCAATGGAGGCAGTGCTTGGATTTACAGATGCACCCGTGGCACCCTAATTTTATACTCTGTCTGTGAGGTTAAGAATGTGCTTCCATGACAGGGGCAAGGTCTTTTCTATGAACAATATCAATGCTTTTTCTTACATGCCTATCTAATAGTGAACAGTGGTAGGGTGGGATATTTTTCTGTGTGGGCATTACTGCTTTATCCTGATGAACTGTAATAGCTCTATAACTGATTTTTTTTCTTCCTGAGGTGAGATTTCAAGTGTTATAATCATTCCTCAGTCATACCTGGTAGAAGACAGACCTGTTTTTGTCTTGTGTGTCTGTAAGGATGGAATTAAATGACTGGAGAAGTAATAACTTAAACCCAGTCAAACCCTCGGTTCTCTCCAAGAACTAAAAGCAGTGTCTAAGAGTCATATTTCAAGATAAGATCTGTCTGGGTGTGTGCTCCCTTTTCAGGTGGAAAGAAATTCTGAGCCAGAGCTCTTTCCAGGCAGCTTGAGAAACACACTCAGCCTGCTGCTGTGCATCTTTTGGATGATTTCAGTTGCTATAAAAAGCTGATGATGTAATCTTCAGTACTTAAAGATGTATCACCTTGTCTTTTCCCCTTGCCCAGCCTGAAGGGAAATTTGAATGTATGAAGCTTGGTGTGACTATAAAAGGATGGATCTGAACACCAGAAAGGCCTTAGCTTTAACCCCTTCCCCACGTGCAGCCTGTACATGTGTGTCCTGGCAGGAAGAACAGTCACTGAAAGCAGCTGGGAGCTGGGATGTGTGCAGGGTTCTTATGGTGGGCTGCAGAGACACCACACTGCTTTGTTCAGACAGCATTGCTCGCTCTGAGCTGCACTGCCACTGACCTGTATGTCCAGACAGGGGGATTGGGACAGGCCACCCAGTGCATTGCCTGGATGGACTGTGAGAGTGCTGGGAGCCTCCCCAAAGAGAGATATTCTATGTTACAGGTATCTATCGGCATCTTCAAAAACAGTTTGAACCCTGAAGTCATATTTTGAAATATCCACTACGATTTGATTTTCAAAAGACCTCTGACATCCACTGAAGTCAGTGAGAAATGTGTAAGGTGTTTAAGCTTTCAAGGGCCAAGCTTACACCTTTAGGGGCCAGAGGCTGAAAGGTCTTTAGGCTCTAGAAACCTCTTGATGATAAATTTAAATTGAAGATTTAAAAACCTAATTAAAACCATTTTTGCCTGTGGGTTTTATTTTGGCCCATGTTATGCAAGAAGGCTGACTGCAGAATAGCTATTTCACCTTAGCTACCTGCCTGCATTTTTGTAACACGAGGGTGGTTTTTTTACAGAGTCATTTAGTAAACTTAGACTAATTTCAAAAAGGATTAAAAAAAAAAAGCCAAAGGGATACCTGCTATGTTGAGAATTTTGTGCAGAATCCTTCTTGCATCCAAAGTTCAAAACTCTGGGTATTCTACAGTAGTTTGCCATGGAGAGAAGTCCCAGGAGAAGGTCTTGGAAAGCTGCTCAGCAGAGAGGGACCTGGGGGTGTTGCTGGCTGATAGCTGGCTGAACTTGAGCCAGCAGTGTGTACAGGTGGCCAATGGCTTTCTGGCCTGCACCGGGAACAGTGTGGCCAGCAGGTCTAAGGAACTGGTTTTTACCCCTGTACTCGTCACTGGAGAAGCCACAGATGAAGTATTGTGTTCATTTTGGGCCCCTTGCTACAAAAAGGACATTGATGTGCTGGAACATGTCCCGAGAAGGGCAACAAAGCTGGTGAAGGAGGCTCAGGGGAGACTGAGGTTTATTGCTCTCTACAACTCCCTGAAAGGAGATTGTAGAGAGGGGGGGGTTGGTCTGTTCAGCTAAGTAACTGAGCTGGAGCCAAGGGAAGTTTAGTTTGGATATCAGGAAGAATTTCTTTACTGAAGGGGTTACCAGGCAGTGTGGAAAGACTTGCCCAGGGCAGTGGTGGAGTCCCCATCCCTAGAGGTATTTAGGAGAGGTAGTGTTTTAATGATACGGTTTGGTCAAGCACTTGACAGTGTTAGTGACTGGATGATCTCAAAGGTCTTTTCCAGCCTAGGCAACTCTGGGATTGTGAAGGGGACTGTAATGCAGAAATGGTTGTCCATACTGTACTCATTGCATTTCCGTGCTAAACATTCAACTCTTCAGAGCTCAGCTTGTTCCTACTTGCCACTGAGAGCGCACGCCTCGAACTGCAGTCTGGCCCATGTTTACATTTCAGTGCCTTCTATTGCTTTGCTTAAGAAACTCCTTAGTCACTTCATCGTTTTAAAATGAGCCAGAACTGATGCTGAATTGTCTTGAACACGATAGGTGCACTAATAAGAAAGTTTCCAATATCCCAACAGTTCATTTATTTCCTTTTTTTTGGTTGGTTTTTTGTTTGGGGTTTTTTCCTTTTGTCCTGTTTGTTTCCCCTGAAAAACATGAATCTTTCAGTCTGGTTCTAATCAGCACAGTTTAGTGATCTCCATTTACCTCAGCCAGCACCACACTCAGAAAAGTTGCTCTGTATGAAAATTCATTTTCTGCTGCCTTCAAGCCAAAGCTCAGGTCTTGCTGCCATGTGCAGCACTTCTCATTAGGGGTATCACTGTTAATTTATTGCAAGAGAAGAGACAGCTCACATGGAAGCACCGTGGAACAGGGTGATTTCAACAGAAATTATTTTATAATGTGAGCTGTAGATGCTGATGTTCTGAATTTCCTTGCAGGGGAAAGAGAGAAGCTGTGGATTGCTCTTGCACAAAGCCCATTTTCCCTCAGGTCTCTCATTACCCATTCACCAGTGCTGCCACAGAGTTTAGAAGCTTTCTAAGCACTCCATAAATGATGGAATTTCACCTACTAGAGAAATACACAGAGCAATAAAAAGGTGCTCAAATGATAATTACAAATAAAAATACTTCACATTTGTATGTCTTTCAACAAGACCTTTCAAAAATACCTCTTTTTGAGTATTAATGAAGTCTTCAATATCTCTTCAAGGAAGATAAAACTGCATTGCCAGTCTGATTTACTGGTAAAATACAGCTGCTGTCAGGGTGCAAAAACCCAGCTATGTAAGAACTTACGGTAACATTTCAGTTCAGCAAGGGAGATGTTAAGGATTCTGCAACTGAAAACACAGGCTGGATTACTAGGAGTAAAATACAGAATGATCTCAACTCAAAGTTGGCCAGAGCTCCAGAAATTAGAGGTTTGTGATGTCTTCTGTGACTGACAACAGTGAGCAGGCAGGAATCTTGTTCTGTGAACACTGGAGCCTAGCTGGGACATTGCTAGCCCTACAATAAACCAACAGATCCCTTCAGATTCTGCTGGACCGTTTATTAACAACGATGCCATGACCAGAAGAGAACAGGTACTTTATTAAAATATAGCTGAACAGTTCCCTTTATGGTAACAAAGTATGTTTGAAGAGAATAAACCCAGCATTTGACCCTGCTTTGGGGCTTGAAGTCTGAAAGTTGGAATTTTTACATTACTTTTGCTACAGACACCAACCCCCAAACTAGAAGTGGATTCTTCCCCCACATGCACCCTAGTTAATTTGCTTTGGGGGTAGCTGGCAAAGAAAAACATAATTTGCTAAGGATCAAACTGTGAAGCAGCAAACTTTGTTCAAGTTTGGAAAAAAGATAGAGAAATAAGTGAAAAAAATGCTTAAGAATAGTCAAAAGCTGAATGTGCAGTGAACTGTCCAAACTAGAATGCTGTCTTACTTTAATAGCACTCATTGAACATTGAGCTGGGAGATGCTTGGACCTGTGAAGAATGGTGACTTCATTTCCAAACGGATCTTCTCCTTTTATACTGAAGCCCAAATCTCTGTTCAGATCACTTCCCGTTTAGAATTGTTAAAAAGCTAGATGTAGATACCTTGAGACAGGATGCCCTTTAAAACTGGCATCTCATCTTACTGTGCAAATGTGAGCCCTTTGAAATGTCAGTAAATCAGAAGGCGACTGAAACTGATACACCATGAAAAAAACCAAACACATTTGTCATAGGATTTGTAAAACACAGAGTAAGTCTATTCCTCAAAAGACTTCTCAAAGAAAAGATAAACACGAGAAGAGGAATGAGCTTCCCAAATTATCCCTCTGCCTTTCCAAGGCAGTCATTCTCAGGTAAATTGACGAGCATTCTGGCAGCAATCTCTCAGCTGTCTAAGGCAGCACCTCAGGCAATGTCCTCTGCAAACAGGGGATTTTTATGGTGGAATTTGAGGCATCATTGACATTGAAGAGCAATCAGGAAACCTGGGATAAAAATGGGGATGGGAAGGTAATCTTGGGCAGCAGCCTTGAGGCTGAGTTCTGTTCAGTTCTGCTGACTGCAGCTAAGAGATACCTTGGACAAGCCCAGACCAAAGCCTAAGGCTTTGCAGACTCAAAGTCTGTTTTCTTGCTTTTGTTTCCAGTTTTTATGTAAAACTTAATTCTGCCTTGAGTAAACCTAATTGGTTTGAGTTTCTTTGCTGTTTAAAATGAATTTCACTGAGCCTGACACATTACAGATGCTTTCAATGTCTCTAGAGGTACATACCCAGGTGAAACCAAAGGAGTACTGCTGATAAACCAGGTGGGTGTTTGAGGAACTGGGGTATAACTTCACCACAGCTGAACTGCAAATATGAGTCAGGTATTGTCAAGGGCCAGAGGGGAGAAGTCATCCCTTGGAACTAGGAGAAAGACAGTCAAGAGCTTCAGAAAACCTCCCATTAGTTAATGCAGGTTGCAGTTGACCCTGAATCAGCAGCGGTATCATCAGTGGTATTTGTTTGCCATGAAGAAGAAAAAAGCAGGTTCTTTTTCCCCTTTCTTCCCACCCTTTTCTCCTTTTTCACAGAGAAAGAATGACATTAATGATGCAATTCATTATTACATTGTGAGCTAGAATCCCCAGATGAGGCTGCTGCAACTAGGCAGCCTAAGGATCAAGGAACTAAACCGAGATACTAACACAGCATTATTCAAATGACATTTTAGTGGCACCAGTTCTCTCTAATTGCAGAATCTCTGAAATGTATGTTACATTACCTCAAGAGTGATTTAAAAAAAAAAATAATAGTCACACCATAAAAATATAAGAAGTCTATTGCCAGTTGAATAGAGAGCATGGAATACATCTGAGTTTTAAAGAGAAAGAACTGATTAGATCCATGAGATGTATAAAGTAGTCATGAACTCTCACTGATAATAACTGAAAATACAGCTACCCTACACTTCCAAGACCTAGTTCTTAGTCATCTAGTTCTGATCAAAAGGAATCCATTATAAAGATAATATTTCAAATATTTACTAAACCTAAATCTAAAATTTCTAAATCTAAACCGAGCTTACTGTTGTTAAACTCTCTGATGCTATTTAAAACAAATGTTAACTACTTCCTCATACCCATTCTCCCAGTGAAGCCAGCAATTCCATCAAGGTGAAGCTGGAGAAGACATTTTCATTTGACACTGGGTTCTAAGTTAAGCCTTTCACTGAAGCGACGTTTACTTAAAATAAAATGCTAAGCTTGCTATAAAAGTCCGTGTGTCTCTTATTTCCATCCATTATCATAACATTTCAAGATATTCCAGAATAATATTCATGCTGAAGCCTGTCAAAAAGCCTTCTTAAAATATGTGAAGTTTGGCTGGCTTTTGCTATTCAGTTATCTCTTTGATGACTATTCTTGGGGTCAAAATATGGTGGGGACGTGGTTTTCTCGACAGAAACGCATCTTGCTCTTTCTTTACTTTTGTCTTAGCTCTCTGGTTCTGTTTAAGTCAGTGCTGGCTTTGTCTGTGGAAGACTGGAGGGATACTAAAGCTTGCATCGTTGTTAACGCTAGTCCTACTTTGCCTTGCTTCCCTTAAAATGTACAGCTTTATCATCACCTGCCAGTGGCTTTTATCAGCTCCTGAACGTCAGCTTCCTCCAACAGTCTGGGAAAGACATTTGTACATTTCTTGCCACCTCATAAATTTTGCTGTTGCACCCAGCTCTCTAAATGCCTCAAGCCTACTTTGCTTTGCCTTTAAATGGAAGGATTCTCAGTGCTGCAGTTACCTAGCAGCTTTTGCAGGCTTATTGAGCCTGCCAAGAGAAAACCCATTATTTTAGCAGGCTGTTTGCCAGAGTGGCTATCTCATTGTGCTTCTGCATCTTAATTTCTTTCTACTGGGATAGTCTGTGAGTGTATGATTGAGTTTATGGTCTTGACAACCGCTGCATTTGTGGTCCCTAGTCTCAAATTCTCCAGTTTGTATGACTCTGTCCAAGCTAAACATCCTACTAGAACAGAAACTGGCAAGTGTTTTCACTGTGGTAGCACATACTCCAAAGAAGGAATAGTATGCCTTGAGCAGCCTGACTCCTCTCCTCAAGGGAAGGTTACAGCCCTTTCCTAGCATCAGTTTGGAGTAAAGGAAAAAAATGAAAAGTCTTATAATTTCTTTTTGGCTTTTAATTATCAAAGACAGTTTGGTAAAACTTAAAAAACTCTTGTTAGGATCAAAAAATCAGACACAGATCTGCTGAAAGGTACTAGTAATATTAAACATATTTGTGTAGGTTAACCCACCTCCAGCTATGTCCCACTTTCACTTCCCAGAGTCGGTGATACACTGTACAGTTTCTAACTTCCAACATATCAGTTTTTCCACATTTTCTTTCTAGAAAATATATCAATTAATTCATACAGCAGTCTCTGTCCAGTTCTTTATTCAATATGAAAACTAAAGCTGCTCATAAAAACGACTTGGGAAGTCTTTTGGGGAAAAATGGCTTGCCATAAGCCCTGAACACAGACAATCTAAGCAGCTTGGTAACTTGTCAACAAAAAAGTACCTTATCTTAAACAAAAAAACCCGACACCAAACAAATACTTCTCCACTAAACCCAATATTTGATGGTAAATGTTCAGCAGCCTCTGTGCAGGCAAGTGACTCTCTTGTTACTCCACATCCTTCCCAAAGCCTCATCTGCTACCTGCAGATGTGGGAGCCCTCTCCTACCCTGCTCAGAGCACAGGACACAAAGAGAAGGCAGTAGAGGACAAGGGAGTTGCACAAGACCCTTCCTCCTTAGGAGGGGTCTTACTTTACTTTGACAATTATGCTGTTTCAGAAAGCAGAAAGGAGGCAGGAAGGCTTAGTTTAGAAGACCCTACAATGTTCCCCTGTCCCTCCTTCTAGCATTAAAGAGGCCAAACTCACACACAGAATGCAGAATCGTGGCAGAACAGTTATTCTGGAGTTACAGTACACTGAAAAAATTCAAGACAGGGCTATTTATGGGAGCTGTTGAAACGGAGGTAGCCTGATTTCCACAGTGAACCTTTATATGCTGCATAAAACAATAAGCTACTTTATAACTGCTTGAGATGAGAATATCCCCCAAAGAGCAACCTGCTTATGGGCCTCTTCCCTCAGGCCTTTTTGGAGGAATTTGCTGGCAAATAGCTATGGAAAAAGTCTAGAAGTGAGAGCTTGCTCAGGAAAACACTGACCAGAAAAAGGTGGGCAGTGGTAGTATGAGGGGCTGAAATCCTGTTACAAACCAACCTCAGTCATTCCCCTTGACCCTGCAGCGTGCTTACCCGAGGAAGTGTAAGAGGGCAGCCTCTGTGCGGACACATCGCACGTCATCAGCCACTTGGGCCATTAGGGGACAAGAACAGTTTGGCAAGGCAGGTACACAGAAGAATTGCCAAATGCCGACTCTGGCATGAAAATCTGCCAAAAAAAAATCTCTCTGAATTCTTTGGGAGAAGCTGACAGAAATATCCAAATAGCTTTTTTTGAGCAACAGTTCAGTCATCCAGCTGTGCCAGAAATATGTGCCTTCATAACAAGATGTGAAAGGGCTGGGATGTTCCATTACTGAGATTCCAATTTGCTAAAATGGGGATAAAATTAGTTAATACTTAAGCTGATTCAATCAGCTGTCTTTAAATTAAAAAGCCAGAGTAGTCATAATTTCAAGCACGTTCTCAGCCACGCAATCGTGACAGCCTGAGGATGAGCCACTTTGGAAGATGCACCCAGTGAAGCTTATCAAGAGCTGGTTGACACACATAATTTGATTTCTATTTTGGCTTTTCCCTTTTGAGTCAATCAATTTGTGCTGAGAATTTACCACGATATACCCATCAAAGCACTGGCTAACTACCATCAGCACGCAGGAAGTTACAGAAATCTGTGGCACATGCTCTGGCACATGTCTACCTGCTCTAGAAGCTGTCAGAGCTAATTTGAGAAGGATATATGTAATTTACCTATTATATTTCTGTGGATATTTTCATTTATGTATTCATTTATATAGTTGTTTCTGAGTAATACCCCTGTGGTATTGCACAATACTATCAAACATAGATCGAGTACCTTTCATGCTGCATTATCTGATTGTTCTCCAATGCATCTTCCTAAATTCCCTTTAAACGAGAAAGTGGAAGATGAGGCTTGTCTCTGTCTGCCAGAGTACAATTCCCTAGAGCACATCACTTATCAAAACAATTTCCTGGTGGTTTTGGGTCTGGGTTTTTTGTTTGTTTTGGTTTGTTTGTTTGTTTGTTTTCCTTTAATTACACTTGCTTTACTTACAAAGGATAAAATATCCCATCTAAAGAGAGATCCAGTGCATTGCAGGGCAGAGAATACTTTACTGGAGGGCCTGCAGTCTTGAATCTGGTGTCTGACTCTTGCACTGACTTTTTGTCTGTTGGGATACTTTGTTCTTTTGTTAAATCTTACTGAGTTACTTTTCTTTCTCCCACCTTTTTTGCTCTGTGATCTCAGCTCAGACTGTACATTAAAACAGACTTGTAATCTGTGCATACACAATAAATATAAACAGGTTCTCGGGAAGCAATGAGCAAAAAAGACCTCTGCATACTTTACATGCACTGAAAGACAGGAGAATGCAGCCAGCATTACACAACATCACCGTATAAAATCTGACTATTCTGGGTCCAAGAAGCCCAGTGGTTTCTCCTGCTGGCTGAGTTTGGTTGAGTGGCCTGGTGCAGAATATGGTTAGATACAGATGCATTTTAAGCCTTTCTAAAGGTGCAGGGATGTAGATGTGTTTTGTTTTGCAATTAGCATGTGATAGAACTGAACCTGAAGAACTATTTGGGGATGTTCTGGCAGGAAAAAGGGGAGTCCCGCGGGTTGCACACCGGAGTGTCTGTGGGAGCACAAGCACTAGAGGGAGACAGCTCCCAGCACTTAGCAGCTCCTTCACCAAAACCAACTAGAGCAGACAGAAAGTTTCTGGTACAGAATATAACTTCTTCTGATGTCCTCTGAGTCACAAATGCTCTTCTATATGACAGAGTACCCTGCTTTTAGAAGAGATATAGGATAAAAGGCAGAAAGATTTTCTGAGAGGCTGACAGTCAGTTGAGCACTGGACACAAGAGTGACAGCTAGGCTCTTCTGAACTTACACTGTTCACCTCACCCCCATTTGTCTCTTTTGTTCTTTTTCCATCTAATTTCAGTCCATATTCACATATAATTCATTCAAGATTCAGAGTATTCCCCTTCTACCTGTAAAAAATACAGTACAACCTTACCTAGAAGAACTCCCTTAGAGTCAGCGGCGGTATCTCTCGAGACCTGAAATGAATGGTGATTTAACTAATGGTATTGGTGATTTAATTAATGGTGATTATTGGTGATTTAATGGTGATTATTGGTGATTTAATTAATGGTATTATTAATGGTATCTGATTTGATTAATGGTATTTGCTAGACAATATGTAAACCTCCAAAAATTCTTAATTAGTGGAAAATAAAAATTACTGTAAATAAAGGTCAACTATTGCCTATCTCAGAAGTAACTCAGTTACAGTAACAGATGTGAAATAAATCCCCTAACTAAAAACAGAATTGGATCCTGTACTATGAGAGAATAAATTTATTAAAGTTTGAAGCCTGAAGAATAATATCTATACTGGTATAAATTCTACTTCTGAAACCCTTCCAACACAGGCAAATGGCTGGAAAAGAGATGACACTAGTTTAGATGCTACTGTTTTCAGTACTGTTCTTAATGTGGAATTTAGACCAAGAAGGAGACATGAAATGATTCAGTCTTATGCCTGGCTGTCATGAAACACATCTTCCAACCACTGCTGCATTATACATGTAGCTTCTCCTTTCTACCCTGCGGTTACTAATGACTTGAATTCACCAGTGATTCATTACTGCATCATTTGTCATGGCTTGTTCAATTAGTTTATGTTTAAAAAGTTACTCTTGTTTCTTCGTGGACAAGGTTTTGCCAGGTTTTGTGTTTGCAGGTTTCATTTTCCCTCCTCATGTCTTCCTGCCTTTCTCCTAGATGAAAATAGGAGGTCAGAGTACCTGGTCATTTCTTCCTGCAGGGACTGTCATGCTGGAACCAAGTCCTCCATGTATTGTTTTTGGACAAACCAAAATCTTTGTCGTAAGAAATTTATGGAACTTTATGCAGACATCATTGCATCCAGTGATCTTCATCGTGTTGTCTCAGTATTTTAGTAAAAATATCTCACAAAGAGTGATGACACGAGTAATCTTTGTCTCAGCATCCCAATGGCAGTTTTCTCTCTGGGGTGAGCTCATTCCTCCCTGTAATTCTTCAGCCTTTCCCAGAGGGATTGTTTTGAAGCGTCCTGTTCCCCTGTCCACAGCCAAGGTCCACTTTCCTTGTGCAGGTGTGGACAATCTGGCTGTGCATTTTACTTGGATCTCGAGCTCAGGCTGTATGTTACTTTACCTGTGTCATCACAGACCTTTGGCCATTTTACTGTCACGTGCTATTTTATCAGCAGTGTCCATTCCCTGTCATAAATGACAGTTTTCTGCTACTTCCATTTACGCTACTCCAGCAGTACTGAGGGACCACTGGGGAAGAAGTTCCCACGTGCAAATGGAAATACAGACCTCTAACACTCCTTTATAACAACTGGAATGTGTCTATAGATGATTCTGTGATTCTGAGAGACATTCTGTCATTCTATAGTGGATGTCCTTGGTGTGCCTCGAAGATACACAAGTTCTTACCTTACAATCTTTTTTTTTTTTGAAGCTGAACGTGTTCCAGGGTGGTTTTACACTTAGCAGTGACACAACCATGTGTAAGTATTGAGTATGGCAATTTTTAACTAGTAAAATGTCTCAGAAGTGGAAAGTATGAAAACATCTATTAATTTTCTGACCTCAGCCACCAAATCCTCTTTGTCTTAGATACTATTCCTGAAATTCTGTTCTCCTAAAATGAATGTGTGGAAAATGTTCTTTTAATTCTACCAGCTTTTCTTATTAGCAGGTTTTTTCAACTGGTAAATGAAGCACCTCTGCAGCCAAACCTTTCCCTGTCAAAGATGCAGTCAAATCAGTGTTTGCCACTTCCAATGGGTGAGGTTTTTTGCTCCTAAGATTTGCAAATATTTCACTCCTGTAATTTATTGCTTCGTTTAGTACTAAATTGAACAAGGGATGCTTATTTGAGGCATAACCTTGTTGAGATCTTTCTTTTGTTGATCAGATTACTAATGTGTAAAATACGTCTCCCCAAGAATCTTGTAGGTGCCAATTAATCAGGTTGCTATTTGCAATAGAAATGCTGTCAAACTATGATGTCAAACCATTGTTTTCCCAAGGAGCAGAAATGCAGGGCTTTTTACTTACCCTGCACTCCATATTGCCCTTGACAGCTTCAAAGCATAAGGAAAACAATGGAAGAAATGAGGGAAGATGAGTCAGATGGCAACAAAGGCACAGAGGAATCAACCAAGCTTTGTTTTAATGCAGAGGGGTGAATGTTATCTCTCAGATATCTGCTGACAAGTTCCGTGATGTCTGTTTTCACATTGCCACGACTGTTAATAAAGCAGACTCACAATGCCAAGCAGAAAGACCAGAGGCTTTCTCAGGAGAAAGCAGTTTAAGCAGATCACAGTTAAGTGACTTGCCAAAGTCACACAACACTAGGAGACATTCAGGGCCTGGAGTTCCCAAGTCCCAGTTTAGCATCGTAACCAGGAGTTATTCTAGTACGTCAACCCCTCCTTTCCTGACGTTTCAGGAGCCAAGACAGGGGGTAGAATTAGGACCAATCAGAAGTTTTCTTGAGTTTGCCTTGTGTTTGCCTCCAAAAATAAAATAAAATCTCAAAAGGGGAAAACAAAATAAAAAAGTGCTCCCCAAGCCCCCCAAAACCAAATGCAGAGCAGGCATGGAGTCACCTTTGCATTCACTAGGTGGCAACATGGAGTAAGAAAACAGCACTAGAGTCTTCAAGGGGAACATCTGGTTGGACCTTTACAGCCCCGCCACTCCTTCATCCCCACCAAACAAACTCAGGTTCTAGTTGATCAAATGACCACCTTCTAAACACTAAATAAAATACACTCTCTGCAGATGTATAAATATTGTCTCAGTTGGCCAGTGCTCATGCTGACTGACTATCTGTTTATCTGGTTTCACTCACAGCCACCTTTATGTGGCTTTGATGTGGCAATGAGTCTACCAGTTTTGACGTAAGCCTTGGATCTGTAACTGTCTTTGCTTCCTGAAAGCAGAGCAATTACTTTCCAATCAAGCAGCTTAGGAGTGGGGAGGAAAGAAATAATTCATTTTCTTGAAGTATAAATCAATGACATGTGTTGAAATACTCCCACTCTGCTGAATATGGGTTTCCAAGGGTGACATGGGCTTTCTCTTGCCTTGTTCTCCTAGAGTACTGGTAGCTTTAAGTCAGTAAACAAAGTGGCACACAATAAAAAATGTGTATTTTTCTTTAAATTAAAATAGACAGGTTTTGTCTCCTGCTCTGTAAACCTCTCAGCTGAGCTATTTATAAAAAGAAATAGTATCAGCATTATATGATTCAGCCACTGCTCTTTCATTTCCTTGTAAATGGAGGCAACTCTACAGAAGGGTCAAAGCCCTGAAGGCACAAATAGGTCTAATGTTCCTGAGCAGCCTCACCTGAGGCCTCCACCACACACACTGCCCCCCGCCCACCAGCCCAGGAATCTATTTAAGCTTAGCCTTGTGCTACAGTCCCTGCCTAAGCTCTGTGGTTGGAGTGTTTGCCTTCAATTTAGTTGTACCCTTGCCTAACTATGGATTCTGCTGATCTGATCTCTGGGTTGACTATTTTGCTTGACCTCAGGCCTGCTGTGCCACCATGGACCTACCTGGTGGTCAGGGGGACCTGTCTGACCCTGCTTACCATCACTGGAGCTGATAATGACTTGTGGATTGATTTACTGCCTTGATGATGGACCCACTTCATCACCACGACCTTGCTCAAAGGCCTGGACCCTGTGCTCCCACTGCACTTGTGAGCCTGCCCTGCTCACCTGGGGCCTGAGGACTCTGCCCTGCTGGCTGTGGTGCCCTGTTGGCCCTTGGCCCAAGGGAGCTACTAGCTGGGGTATGCCCTCATGTGAAGTCTGGAGTTAGCAACAGTGAAAAGTCTGCTTCTCTGAAAGAGAACAGAGAAATCAGATGCGTTTGGGAGGACCAGTAGCCTCTGCATGCTGCAGCTCATCCTTTCCCTAAGGAGCAGGTAGAGATGAGATGCAGAAATCTCTCTGAAATTTGCTGCTGCTGGGAGTCTGCTGAAGACATCAGTGCTCTTGTGGACCTTGCAGCCTTCTCTCCAGCTGTCCCAGTTATGCAGATTCAAATCTGATAAGGATGAACAACTTTCCAGTGGAGAGCTTGGGATCTTTTGGCTTCGATGACAAACTGGGCATGAGGCTGACTTTGGGATGTCTTAATGTGGCCACTGCAGGAACAGGCCCAGGTCCCTGCAGCATCTTGAAGGAGGTACTGGTGCAAGTTCGTAGCTATGAGCTCTTGGTTCCCCTTGAGCTTTCAACTGTGCTGAAGTTATCTCCTCCTCTAAAGGCAAGCTGTCACCTCCCCTCTGGGCTTCTGGCAGCATGCTAGCCATGCAGGAGAGGCAGGAAGGTACACTCCACCTGTAGCCCTCACTAAACTGTCAGCCTGCTCAGCGCACGAGGGATGAAACAGAGATGTTCGGTTCCTGTGCCATCCCTCTCCTTCCCATTCAGTCCTCCCATGTGCTTCTCAACTTACTCTGCTGCTGTAAAAAGGGAACAGCACTTCTCAGCCTCAGGCAGCTGGGACACAAACCCACACCCAACTCTGGGACTTCCAGACACTACCATCTGTGGACTGTGTAGCTGGAAACATCTGAGAGGAGCTGCGCTCTTACGGTGAGTGACAGTGGAAACTATACCAAAATGTCTCTTTCAGGTGCAGATCTGTAGGCAATGCTTATTTAGCCAACCCCACTTTAAAATGTCATTTTCCTTCATCGTGGACTCGGCAATGGCATTGCAATTTAAAAGTGGAAATACAACGCAGGTAGGCATCTCGTGGTAGGTTAACTCTAAGCCAGAGAAAGATGGCTTCATTCTTGGTTAGTAACAGTGCCTCTCTAGCTGTATTTCTTCTTTATCTTCCCAAGGTAAATATTTAGAGCTGCTAGTGCTATTAATGTCATGGACATCCCACTCATAAAGTGCACAGAATGTCAGTAAGCATTTTATGAGTTTTGCTCACAGCTCTCTGAGCTGGAGAGTGTGTGCTGCATTTCCCACTTCCCTTCAATCGTAAGCACAATGACACCCCCTTTTCCCTGTGGGGTATCTTTAAAGATAGTCAGGCCAAAACAATCAGCCATGGAAAGACTACCCACTGACTTCAGTGGGCGTAAATCATATCATACCAAATGTTGCAGAAATACAACAGTGGTTACAGCAGAATATCAGTGAGCAATATAGCACTATATCATAGCACTGTATCAGAGTTTACATTGAGAGACAGAACTGTAAGACCCTTAAATGCAATGATCAGGCAATGCTGAAAGAGCCCTAGTTGTTAGGATCTTCTGCTCTAAATTTTTTAGTGCTCTGGTTCCTGGTTTTTAAGCAGATATTCGTTATATGAGGACAATTCCCCTTCCAAGTTTTTGCTTCACATCTTACATGTGTTATGCCTGAAACTCTCTAAGGGACACCAAGAATTTTGAAGGGCTTGGTTTCCACAAGTGCAACTTTAACAAGCAGACCGTTCCTTAGCTGTGATCACATAGTCACTGTGTAGGGCTTTAAGTATGCACCTGTGGATTGACAGAACATCACGAATGGAAAAATGAGTTTAGAAACACCCATTCTCAGAATCCTGGAGCAATAATTCATCTCCGTGGTGTCTGGTTTGTATCTTGGCAGTAACAGCAATTGCAAGTACTACCTTCAAAGCTGGATCGCTGCCACCTGCAAGGTTTATTCAGAAGGACAGGAGAGATGGGTCCCCAGGAAGAGATTATAAAGTCAGGCCTAAAATTAGGGGTTATGATAATAAAATAGCTCTCTTGTGCACAAGAGGGAGACTAGGAACCCCATATGTTTCTCTCCATGCATGCTGTAAAGCCATTCTGTGCTAATCTGAGTAACTCATAAACCTGAGCTAGTGTGAAAGCATTTCTGGAGGAAAGGAGAAAATACCTTGGCTTCCTGTGAGGCATAATGGGGCTTGACTGTATGGAAGGAGAAGAAACTGTGCTGCCTGCACGGTTCCCACTCGGACACAAACCAAAGGAGGAGCATGGGTCAAACTGATAAGAAATCAGTGTATAAAACAAACTGTAAATCTGAAGGGTCATCTGGGAAACAAGTCTCACTTTTTGACTTCCAGGGCTTTTCTGGTAATGTCACTATAATAGGACAATGGTATTTCCAAGAAAGATGTTCTTGTTGATAGCGACTATACTCTGTGCATGTCTCTTTCCTTCCTAACTTACCTATTATACTGCAGACCTTTCAAGGGGGAGGCTTCTGTGTTTGTATAGGCTTTGCACAGTGAAGACAGCATCTCTCACAGGATTTCTATGTCCAGCTAAAAATGCTAGAAAGATAAATATTAATTGCAACAACTTAAGCTATACATAATGGAGAAGTGCATGCAGTTTGGTTTATTTGGTGTGGGTTTTTCCCCTCTATGCTGCTTGAAGGGTATTTGTATTCTGTGCCATATGTCTATATAGTAAACACTATTTCATTCCAGGAAGACTTTCATACTAAAATTAAAGGCTTGTCTGACTCTCATTTAATGTCTAAAATAGAATTCTAGTAAAGACAGATGGAAAATTTCTTGGGTTAGATAACTAAGATTTCTATGTGAAACTAATATTTTTGCCTGTTAACTCATGCTACAAATATAATCCCCATATTTCATTAAAATACTGTCAGTAGAGATTTGGATGCCCAGGTTTCAGTGACTTTAGGTCTCAGCCAAAGAGCTGGAGGATGGAAGGCAGCTATAGAGGCAGCCCGTAGAACTCTATGCTTGCAGGTCAGGTTGAAGTATGAGCAAATAAGTGTGCACAGACCTCATCACACACAAATGTCTTAAATTAAGACTGACAGAAACCGTTCTCTTTAAGTCACTGTAATCTTGACTGCTTTCAAGAGCTCTGAACTAGCTTGTAAAACAAGGTGGCTTCAGTGCCCAGTTTCATTTGGATGAGAAAGTGCTATAGTAAGTTGAGAGATTGCTATCATTAAGCCCTCAATCTGTCACTTCATCATCTTCCATCATCTAGTATTTTGGTGCAAGGGGGAAGAATAATATTATATGTTAATGGAGATGTTAACTTTGCTCATAAATATTTCAGTGGATGAAAAAATGCTTTAAAAAAGGTCAGTGCAGCTAATATGCCCTATAAAAACAAAAATCTATCCTCCCACAGACTATTTTCCTTAAGCGAGGCTTTTCATAATGTTGGTAAGATGAACTACAGTTTACCTTTTATAGTGCTGTTCTCTCAGATCATTGTAGAATCTAATGTCCTTGAAGATGCAGGGCTCTTCTCATCTTAGCAGGCTTTGCATCAGGTGTCACTCTTTCAATCAAAGATTCTTGGAAGAAAAGATGTGATTTTTTTTTCCTAGGAGATACTAGTCTATTCTGCAGATACAGTGTAGAGTAAATTCCAGTGAAACACTTCTTCATCCCTGGATGCCTGTAAGACAAAAGAGTATCAAACAAGGGCCATTTCTGAGAAGACTGAGCTGTAGAAGCAAAAGGTCAAATTTTGACATATGTCTTCACAAAGTGTACACTTACATTCCTGACGATGTTGAATCCACCCTTACACCAATGAAATTGTAATTATGCTCTTACACCAATGAAACTGTATGTACAGGCTGCCTTCAAACAGTAACTTTGGTTATCAGCTAACTGATATCAAAGAGATTCTCCCCAAATCCTGATTTTCAGACTGTTGCTCAGGTCACTGGACCACAGCAAGGTACAAATCTGAGAGAGCAGTATCTGTACAAAGTCAATGAACACATACAATCACAGCATTACTGAGGCTGGCACAGACCTCCAAGATCATCAAGTCCAGCCTGTGACCCAACACCATGACATCAGCTAGACCATGGCACTAAGTGCCACATCCAACCTTTCCTGAAACACCTCCAGATTTGGAGACTCCACCACCTCCCTGGGAAGTCCATTCCAGTGTCTGATCACCCTTTCCATGAGGAAGTGCTTCCTAAGATCCAACCTAAACCTCCCCTGGCGCAGCTCCAGGCCCTGCCCTCTCCTCCTGTCACTGGCTGCCTGGGAGAAGAGCCTGACCCCCACCTGACTACAGCTTCCCTTCAGGTCGCTGTAGAGTGATGAGGGCCCCCCTGAGTCTCCTCTTCTCCAGGCTGAACAACCCCAGCTCCCTCAGCCTCTCCTCACCAGACTTTCCCAACTTAGTGTCATCTGCAAATTTACTAAGGGCAGACTCGATCCCCTCACCCAGGTCACCAATAAAGATGTTGAAGAGAACTGGGCCCAGTACTGATCCCTGGGGACACTGCTGGTCACCGGACACCAGCTGGATGTGGCACTGTTCACACCAATGGAAGACTCTCTGAGGAACTGTTAGGCAAGCCGAGCTAGACATAAAAACTTCCGAGGAGATTCTGAAGACCTGTCGATCTCTGCACATTCATTTCACAAGCCCTAGTCCTCCCCTAGTTCTCTTCAGCAAGTTCTGCTTTGTTCTCCTCTCTCCAACTCCCCAGTCCGTTATAAAGAATTACTGGCAGCGCCGAGGAACACAAGGAACATCCGGTATGAGTGGTTAATTGACTTTTTCACCCCTTCCCAAAGGAAAGGTTTGTGCATGCAGAGCAACTATTGCAGGAAGGCTTTGCTTGCATTTCTTATATGTATAGTGCTATATATGCTGTGTTCTTGGATGGAACTAGGTTCATGTTCTGACAGCTGTTAGTTTTCATGGAAGTATATTATGCAGCCTGAGAAATCTGTCTCCCTCAGATATGTGCTGTGTCATGTCTTTCATAAAACCTTTCTCTTTAGAGGAAATACAGCTCTGCCTTCCCTTCCCCGTGGCTTTCCTTCATTGCAGAAGATTTAAGAGACCATGGTCAACTAAGAGGGATTACTGTTTGGAGAAGACTAGTTATAACACTTGGTATAAATCAATGTCGTTCCATTGGGTTCATCTTCTTCTGGCTCTGTAAGTGCTTTTCATGTTTATGATGTTGGATTTATGATGCCATCTTCCTGGGTGATAGATGAGTATTGTTATGTGGCAATAGGCTGGGGTGGTAGCAACAACTTGTTATAAAAGTAGATGGATTATATATGTTAAAATGTAGGTTTGCTGCCCTGAGTAGTGAGGTAATTTAGTATTTAACGTAGAAAGCCGTCAGGACATAAATTAAGTTTGCCTGGTCAAGATCTGAGTAAAAGATTGGAGCTCTTATTTTCTTTTTGTAGCTGCCTAAGTCTTGCCACTACTAGACAGGTCACCAAAATAGCAGAGCTATTGATTGGAAGTTGTCAGGTTGGATGAGCGCTAAAATAAATGTAATCCTCTGTAAGCTGGAAGAACTAAGAAATTAATTAAGCTTGCCCAAGGTTTTCACTTCAGACTACCAGTGGGATTGATGTGTGATGCAGATGGATAGAGAGATGCCCATAATCAAAGATGCCCACTAATGCTCTACTATCCATCAGATAATACCCAATAATCAGGGGTGTAATGTGCTCTTACGCTGCTGCAGATGTCTCATGAAACAGGTCAGGTTAAGTGGTTTTAGTTGACTCATTTTACTCCACAGCTGCAAAGGCCTGGGAGATCACACACCCAGCTCACATGGCTCAGCTGCCAAGGGGGGAGCTGGACAAACACAACTTACTACCTCTGTGCAGTCACTGCTAACGCATTCATCATACCAGTTGCTGTGAAAAAAGAAACTGGGTCTGTTTCATTCCCCACTTTAGAAGTGGAATAACACGTTGTTCTTTAATGTTTAGAGTGACCTGGGATGCTGGACTTCTAGAACTACCTCTGCTTAAATGTAATAATTCTACCAAACAGAAATGGCCTCTTGGAGCTTTTCTCCTGAATGTTTAACAGCAAGGGAACAGGGAAAATATCTTAAGAATGTGAAACACAGAAGAAAGCAATGAACCATTCTGGCCTGACTGGTTGAACAAGAATTACAGCCAGACTAAAAGAGAGTGAAAGGCTCTTCAGCATCTGACGAGGTCTACTTAGTACCTTTTTATTCTCATTTTCAGGACTTTTGTACCAGTGATATGCTTTAGCAGACACTGTGTATGAATGTTTGCTCTTAATCTGCCTGTCCTCTAGCAGTACATTGCTGTCTCCTGGCTTTCCTCCACTAGGAGCCCAGCTCCTCTTCTGCAAAGCTGCTTTCCAGCCAGCTGGCTTCATTGTGTACTGGTATATAAGGTTTCCCTTTCCCAGGTGCAGGACTTTGCGCTTTGTTCTACTTCAAGTCACCCCTGTTGGTCCACTCTCCACCATGCCCAAGTGCCTCCTGATGGCAGCACAACCATCTGGTGTATCAGCCCCTCCTCTCAGTGTTCTGCCAACTGCAAACTTGATGAGGGTGCACTCTGGTCTATTGCCCAGGTCATTAATGAAGCTATTAGGCAGTACTGATTCTAGTACTGACTCCTGGGGTACACCATTCCTGACTTCATGCTGCCCATCACATCTCTCTGAGCCCAGCCATTCGGTCCACCTTCTGTCTGCTCATCTGATCTGCTCTTCATCAGCTTTTCTATGAGGATGTGCATATCCATATACACATAGCTTAACCCTCTTGTTTCAGAGCTTGAGTTCTTGGCATGTTGTGATGCTGAAGCCAGGTTACGTAACACAAGGCTCTCTGTATGAGAAAACCCCAAACCACAACAGTTGGGACTCAGCTCCTGAGCAGAAATATCTGTTTAGACTGTGTTCATATGAAATTCATTCTTGGAAGCCAAATGTGTTTACATTATTTCAACAGTTTGTACATATGGCAAGCTGTAGAGTGAGGCATTTCTTTTCTGAGGTTCTGTGCACAAATGCTTGGAAACTGAAATGGAGTTTGAGGGTTGCAGTATATGTCTGCCCTGAATTGACCAGTGAATTGTGTTACAGAATTCTCCTTTTAAAGGCTAAAATAACCAGTACATGGAGACATAGTTAATAAAGAATCTTTCCATAAACACATATAGTCTGAATATACAAGAGCAGGAGCTGAAAGTGGGATAATATTTATTCCTACTTTACAAGTGGGCAACTGAAAAACAGATGAAAACCTTTGGATCCTAATTACAAAACAACTTTTCCTTAAGGGAGTAATTAAGAACTGAGAGCTGAGACAAGCACACCACAATGGCAGGCCAGCTAGGGACAGCTATAAGATTGGAACTGAGGCTGTTTAGAAAACATCAGTGAGTCCTGCTACACATGCATTGAGGGGAGAAAGAGAAGGCTTAAATAGCTTTACATAAGAAAAAAACCAAGGTTCTGCTTTGGTAAAGTCTGATAAAGTCCCCTGAAATAAGCTTAAAATGGAGTCAGCTGAGTCCGTTAGATGCTGGACTAGGAGCCAGGAGACATGGGCTTTCTTTACTACTCTAACACTCCAGCCAAGTCAGACATTGTTCATGGAAATGCTTACATTTTTTCATAAGATCTTTTTATGATAAATCTAATTGGATTTACTCATTCAGTTTTATCTCCCTTTATGGGGCTCTAGGTTTAAATCTGTTGACTTTAAAAAAAACATAAATTCAGCATAGCTGAAATTCTAATATTATTCTAATATTCTCCTTATCTACTGCATCCCTCTCCCAGCAGCTATTCACACTGAATTATCACTCATTTTTAATAAGAACTTAACATTTCCACTAATGTAAGATGAAAGCTTAAAACATCAGCAGCCTATGATACAGGAGAAACATTGTCTTCCCTTTCTTATATTGTTTCTTCAGTTGTTGTATTACTTTGCAATGTAAAAAAATTATGCTGGGATGTATTTTTGCAAATGCCTTCTACAGAATTCAGTTGACTTTTCTCTGCCTTCAGTCACTGACGAAAGCTATTTACTGCCAAGCATATCCACCATGCACATGAGCTCAAAAAAGCTGTAGAAAAAACATCGAAGCATCTCAGTCTAATGTAAACTGAATGTCTATAAATGTCATGTTGAACTACAATCCACACAAACACAGCTGGGTCGAATGGTTCTCCCCCTTTCCTAGTGCAATTGTAAATCACAATAGTTTACTACATCGGGATACCTTTTTTTTTATCAAAAGTCTGCTGTTCTGCTCCTATTCCAACTGTATTTGTGCATGAGCTGTTGCTGTACATCATGTTTCCAAGCCATGAGAATGCACTCATTAAAAACCCAATCTTTTGATGCTGCTTGTTGACTTACAGAGATAACTCAGTCCAGGTCTGGCAGCATTCCTGCTTGACATATTCTCATGGCTTCCACTCCACTGAACAAGGAGTCACTACTCAGAAGCATATTCTGATCTCTGAGTACTGAAGAGGAACAGAGATGAAACCCAGCCATTGAAACTTTATCAGTGGGAGCTTCTATGCAAATGCTATAGGACTACATTGTCAAGCAATGACCAAAACGAGCTGAAGTCACCAGAAATACGGGTGTCATTTAGAACATCAACTCTGACCAGCAGCAGATGGGCATTCGGTGCCCACACTTCCTGCACAGGCAGCGCTGGAACTATGGAGAGGAATACCAGGGACCTGTGTACTGTTTCACAAAGCCTTGGAAGGCAAATGAATGGGGCAGTTCTGTGATATCACTGGAAGAACAAAGATCCAGACTACACAACACCTGATCTGTACACGTCTTCTTAGGGTTTAGTTCGAGTTTAGGGGTTTTATCTTCAAACTTCAAACGGCATCTATCCAAACCCAGCAGAAAGCATTTCAGCTGCGACCTGAAGACTGCACTCAGAACCAGCCTATACTTTTTGTCCTTCTGGGAACAATGCACTAGCTAGTGGGTTACAATTCAGTAAGCATAGGAAGTCCTAACAGAAAGCCTTTTCATTTTTTAATTACAGTATGGACTTAATTCATCATTTTGTTAGAAAACTTTTACTCTGGCCTGACTGCAGTGGAATTTGGCACACTGATCAGTACAGGAGCCTTGTTCTCTTGTACTTCACATTCATATAAAACCACAGCTATTGCACCAAAGTTCAGCTGAGTCTCAAGGGTATTAAACTGGCTTGATGAAGTGGTATTTCATAGACTTAGCTATTCCAAGGCCTAAAACAATCTTTATGAGGAAAGAGCCTACTCTTCAGCCATTACAGAGAGATCCTTCTGAAGCCTCAAATATTAATTAAGTTTCATATCATTAAAATTCACTCTTGCTTGCAAACCCAGAAAGATACATTTTATTTACCTGATAAAATTAAATTAAAAGGGCTTCACTGTAGAAATAATCAAGAGCAACCAGAGGACAAAGGTGAGGGATTACACCCACTGCTTCCTCACATCAGCCAAGGAAAGGGTCGTTGCATTCACCCACATCATGCCAACATGGTCAAGTTACTTTTGCAGGAAACCATTTAACAGAAACTGCAGCCTAGGGAACGTAGCCAGTTCACAGGCCAGGAAGATTAACTTCACTCCTGCCTTCTTTGTTTGGTTCTTCATCAAAAACCATATTACTTCTGTCATATAGAACACGTTAGCCAACCACTCTGAATTACCAAAGGTACTTTCTCTTCTTCCTCTTCCACAGTATTGTGACTCCTCATTACAAGTGATGTTTAAATCAGCCCCTCGACCAACAGTGGGCTCACTGAAGTAGGAAGATATTATCATTTTGGGAGTAATGTGGCACCAACCTAACTGATCAGTACAGCACAAATGATCCATCACAAGGGGCAGTTCTGAGAAGGCTGCAGCAAATAGTGCTGGCTTTTATTAGGGACATCTATGTCATGTACAATAAACCCAGGACTTTCATTAAAGGAAGTCTTGCTTAGTGCTTCTTAACAGTATGAGAGGAAAGTTCAAGCAGATAACTGTAGATAGTAAGACATTTCCTCAGGAAAGAAAAAAACAAATCCAAAAAACAAACCCAAACACAAATGAACAAAAAAAACATGCACAAAAAACACAAACAAAGCAAACAAACCAACAAAGTAACAACAACAAAAAAGGCAAAACCAAATCAAAACAAAAACAAACCACAAAACAAAAAAAAAACCAAACACTAACTTCTGTGTGACAAAAAGGTCTTTCACTTTAATCTTTGGCTCCTCCAAGCTGCAGATGTTTCAGTGTTCTGTGATTGTTTGGGCTTTACTGCGGTGATAAGATCTTATACGTGACTTGGGAGGGGAATGCAAGAAGGACTGGTTCTTCTGTTTGTAAGAAATTTACCTCCGTGGAGCCATGCCAGTTTATATTAGATAATGGTATGGCCCTGATTTCTTAAGTAGAAAGTTATTTTGCACTTCCTGACGGTTCCCCTGCTTCATCTTTCAGTTCTTCACAAAACTAATTGTCACCAGATGATAAAATAAAATTCCAAGTTCTCATCTTTCTAACTGAGCCCTCATATTTCCTTATGGACACATGAAAGATTTCTAATTTAAAGTGATGGGTGGCTCGGTGAGTCATGCTGCTCCCATCTGTGCACAGATGGGACCCCACTTCACCACATAAGCCTGTTCCTGTGCTGAGAGAAATGTAGGGAGGGGCTCATCTCCATCACACTGGTCCCTTTTTAACAAAGCAGCCTGCAGAGCTTTGCCAGAGATCCATCGGGTACATGCAAAGGCACTTTATTAGGAAAGGAGGAAGAGAGACCCCGAAAATATAGTGAATGCCCCTTGGGGCAGCAATGAAGGACAGAAACATTTCTCCAGGAAGCCAAAGACATATCAAAGAGATTTCAGAACTTCACAACAGTACCAGGCATCCCTTTGGCCTTTGTGCAGCAGATCGTACGAGATGCGTCTCCTGCTGCTTTGAAGTATTCTGGGAGGACTGTGAGGGACGTGTCATAAGAAGTAGTTCACCTCCTGCTTCAGTGAGGAGTTTTCTGCCTGGATGAATGGGAAATTTCTCCCTTTCATATGCAGCCTTCTGATCTAAGTACAGTGCAGTAGCAACTAAAATTTACCATTAGAGAAAAGTTTCCATTGCCAAGATAGCTTGGATTTCCCGACACTGCACATGACAGTGTTACTAATACCAGCCCCAGAACAAGCACTTCTGAAGTCTCCAGTAGCTGACCACTAACTCCTTTGAACAGATGTTATTTTTTTTCCAGTGCCACTCTCCAAAGAGCAGATGTTCTTATCAGAACAGCATTACAACAGCAGCTTGCTTTCCTTTCCAGAGCAGATAATGCATAAGGCTGAGCAGTAGAGGAGGTTATAGCTCCTGCCAGAACAGCGACGGGACAGAAGGAAAAGACTTTTCCATTGTTTCTAATTCCAACCCGTCCTCACTTGCATAGTATTTTATAATGCTGCATCTTGGTCCTTCCTTATTTCTTAACTGTGTCAGCTCTCCACCACTCTCACAACCTCTGATCTCCTGTTTTATCAACTGGTTTCAGCCTTCTCTGCATTCCCTTCCAGATCTCTCATATTCATGGAATACTTCTTAGAAATTGATTCACAAAGGCATTACTCCTCTCCTCTTCTAGCTCCTTCCTCAAGGCCTACAACCAGCAGGATATCTGCAGGAAATCACAAGCTAGTAATAGCTATGCAGAAAACTAGAGAGGCTCTTCAGAATCCTTTAAAATGGATTCTATGTTTTGTCTTTCTGACCCTTTGGATAAGATGATATCTTGACTGGTAGATGTCACCACTATGCTTTTTGACCTATTTATTAAAGTGTCTCTACATAGAGCTGGGCTTGCAAGTGGCCTATAAATTCTAGCCCGTGCAGTGGCCCAGTATGGAGACTCCAGTATGGAGACTCCAGTGTGGAGCATGGAGTGCTATCTCCACTGTGCCCACGCCTGAGAGTGTAAAGGTTTGGACTTCAGGTTCCATACAGTTCACAGCCTTTCGGGACTTCAGGCCTTATCCTCCTCATACCCTTATGGGCTTCACACAGCCCTGGAAAGCCAAGGCTACAGGGAAGTTTTGTTCTAAAGGAGACATCAATCCAAATTGACTTGGAGGCTTCTATGAACTCCTCCAGAATTCATACAAGGCAGCACAGAGCAAGGAAATTGGCATTGTTCCTTACATGAAGGCATAAGAATTTACAATGATTTCTTCTCTTGTACTTCCTTCAGGGAACACTGTAATTATGCTGAGGTTACGTTTGTTGATGGTAACATCCTTTAAATCCAGACCAGCTCCCCTGACTTCAGGGGAGTTAATATGGATTTACACAAGCATCGCAAGGATGAGAGCTGGTCCTAATTTAGGACACATCTGCCAGCACAGATGGAGCTGAGAGAGTTTATTGTCATGTTAATTTTATATATATATATATTTTTTAGATTCTTCTGAGTATGGAGCAAACACAAAAAATGTAAAGTCTCACAACACAGGCAATGTCACCCCCCCTTATGGTGGCTGGTGAGTTCTACCCGAGCACAAGATGGCCTTGTACTCAAGGAAATCATGATGGCTTAAATGAACAGCCTTGTGAAAAATAACAGCTAAAACTGTCATCCTTTGTCAGCCACTTGGAAAGGTGATGAACTTCCTGCGATAAGCAGCCCTGGTGACCTACTCCTGGACACTGTGAAATTAATTGCCCAGGCAGCAGTTTCCATGAACATAGCCCAAGGAGCACTTTGCCACACTCTTCACGCAGGCAAGACTCCAAGAAGGTCATGACTGAGCAATGTGCTGAATTTATTGGTTATGGCTGTGAATCTAAAAAAACAACAAAAACAACTAACATTACATCAAAAAATTTGTTGTGATCTGGGCGTTAATCTGCTGATTTTCCAAAATTGGTATTTTTTCTATGGTCAGCTTTGGTGCTTTAGAATGTGGATGAGGGACCAACGCTTTCTTATAAAGCTTGGAAGAGGATTTTGTAGCACATGCAAGTGGCTTGCATGCCATGAAGAAGAATAATTCTTTTTCTCTGCCATCCAATATGTCCCAGTGTCCATAGTATGTCTATTTTATGTCTTGAGGGAAAAAAATGCCACTGATGATTAGTCTGGAAGGGTTTCCTGTCTGAAGGATTCAGATCTGATTTTACAGGAATCACTGTCTGGGCAAAGTACTGATTGTTCCTAAAATCTGCTTTTACTGGGGAGTCAGAAACCTTACAATTCCTGTCCCTTATTGTATTGCTTAAGGAATCAAACCACTCTTGAGCAGATCAGGACCAAGTTTGTACAACTAATCCCCCTAGTGTAGAGGTAAAAAAACAGATAAAGACAGAAGGGTAAGATCTTTTCTGGCTTAATCTGATTTACCTGAATATTCATGCTAGTGCAGGCTGAGAGTGCATTGTAGAGTGGAAAGGAATAATACAACTCATTCTTATTCTACACCAGTGCAAGTCCAGAACTGTAATCAGTAGTCCCCCTCAAAAGCAGTGGGAGAGAAAAGTCAAACCAAACACACTGGGGATGACGTGCAGAATTTGAACCAAAATGAGACACACATGGGGAGGAAACTGCATTATAATCATGTGATTATGTATTCCAAACAGATTTCTGGGGCCCGTGGTATATCCCTGAAGGAGATGGATTTGGTAACATAACTGTAATGATATCAGTCTAAATCCACAGTTGCTGCTGTGACATCATGTTAGCCCCATTAGTTCTGTAAAATCTTCCTCATCTTTATTTTCCCTTCAGCCTATTTTAAGTGGGTGATTAATAACTTGTAATCTGAGCTCTTATGTATTAGACTGTTTGTAATAGCAATTACTCATCAAGAGCATTCTCAACTGAACAATTTGGTACAAGTCAGATTCAGATTTCCCAGTGGTTTATTCTTGATGCAGTTGCCCTGAATCACACTAGGCTTAATCTGAAGGCTTATGTTTTTCAGGCTATAGCCCAGGAAACACAACTCAGAAGGCCCTGGTAACCTCTGCTAAGGATGCCCAATTTTAGAGCTCTGAATCAGACCCATCCATGAGGCAGAGTAGATGGAAGGATCAGATACTCAGTTCCAAATTATCCCTACACGAGAGATTTCAAAAGATTTTAGAGAGAAGAAAGTAAAGAACAAAGCCACCTGTCAATGCCACAGGTGGGGGAAGAACTCCCTTTATACCCACAGCACTGCTGAGAACTGCCCTGGTGCCCAGCATCAGGCAGAGATCAAAGCTGCAACACCCTTCCTCACCTGGGATAGATAATAGCTGGGGGACAGGTGGCACCTGAGCAGGAGTGGCAACAGGCATATAGGAGCTGCTGAGGGGCTGGATGACTTCCAGCCACAGCCCTCTGGAAATGAGTAGGTCTGGTTGGTTCAGAGAGGGAGGGGATGTGGGAGCTCTTCAGTGGGGGCTGCCTCCCAGGGTTGTTCTCCCTTTGGTGGCAGGTTTCTGGAGGGCTCCAGCATGTGCAGCCTTTGGCTTGTATTAGCCTTCTGCAGCTTGGCACGGATGTGTGCGGGTGAGAGGCATCTGTTTGCACTCCTCTTTTATTTTATTTGCTCTTGTCTTTGTATCTCTTCCCTCTCTGTTTTTCAGTTTGCTTTGTCTTGGTTGTCAGCTCTAAGACCTGTGTTGGGAGGTTGTTCTAGTGCTTCAAACTTGGAAGATGGTTGAAGTGTCTCTACTGCACCTAAACTGGGAAGGAGGTGGAGCTGATGAATCTCTCTGGTTTTGCTTAATCTTCCCCAAGGGACAGGAGATGGGATGAGCTTGTGCAGGGATGGGGGGAGTGTTTGATGTAAACTTTATTCTAATACCACTTACTCTTTCCATTGCCTCTCTCAGGCAGTTGTTCTTTCTGGAAGGCTTTGCTAAAACTCTCACTCTGCATGTTAACAAGTCTGGTCTTTGTTAAGTCTGAACTTTATTAAGACTCTTTAGTGCTAAAGGATTCAAAACCAGACCGCACTGTTTCTGGTGCTGCCACAGGAGGGGCGAGGCTGCATGTGGGACCTTAAGGATAGAGGTTCAAGTCCTCTCTATTATAAGGCTTTGTCTCTTGTCCTCCTCAGGTGATGTGACCCATATGTTTGAGGAGCAACATCTCTAACCTCCCTCCCTAAATCCTTGGCTTCCTACTTTTGCAGTAAAGCAAAACCCCTACCTCTGAAACTTTCACAGAGCGGGCAGGCTGTTCCCTGCTCAGCTGCATTTCACACACCCCTTTTATGCTTCAGTGTTGTTTGTTAGCACTGCCAGATCCTCTGCTTTGAGTCACAGGTTGCAGGGGAAGAGGAAAAAAAAAATTTTGGTTTTTTTTTTGGTAACTTTCTCATGTAGAGCAAAGCTTGAAGCCTCAGCTTGTAGCCTCTCAGCTTGCTACAAACAATCCCACTCTTACTACAGTGGGACTGAATGATGACAGCAAGCATTAGTACTGTGCTAGCTGACTCCCAACAGGTGTGCAGCAGCACTATCAGCTGTAAACACTTGTCCACGTCTTGCCAATGAACCCAAGTGGTCCACAGTCCGACAACGTCTCTCTGTCTAAACACAAATGCCTTCTATAAAAGCCTGAATTCCTCTGGGTAACCTGCTGAGGGAAACTGGGTAAATAGTGCTGTTTGCTTCATAGTTAGGGTAGCCAGCCCTTGCAAGGACTGTTATTTGTTTGTTTGTTTTGTAGACAAAGGCAAGTCACGCTAGACTTGTGGTCAAAGATGCCTGGCCCATGGGTTCATTCATAAAACAAATTTCATAACTACTTGGCAATGAAACATTGCTGGCAGTGACCCAGAGCTGCCTTCTCTATTCCCTGCTGTTCCTGCAGACTGTCTGAGTGCCAGCTAGAGCTACTCCATAAGCTGAGAGAAATAAATGACTTCCTTTATATCACACCTTCTCTGAAAGCTCTGTGCAGCCTTCTTTTCTGAGAGGCACAGCAAGATAGATCTCGAGGGCCAGTAGTAAATTGGCCAACAGACCAAATAGCCTTAAAACTTCCACTGCTTATTGTTGCCACCCTGGACAAGGTGGAAGGAGGAGGCCTTGGAGGGGTAGAAGCTGTCACTGAAGGCACCTTCTGACAAAGCTAACATAGACAATTGTGAATGCTTGGCCTTCTGAGGTGCACATTGTTGTATGTTTACAACAGACCATAAGTGCATTACAATTATATCAACAGCTACTGTCCCCTCCAAAGGTGCAAATACGATGTTTTGTGTTAGAAAGTACATTGGTTAACCCACCTTCTGCATACTTTGTGGCAAAAGCTTCCTATACAGATGGGTGAATCTCTACAGAGGTGGTTGTACATGGAGAAATCTCTGCTGCTGCTTTTAAAGCAAGCAGATACAAACATGTTACTTGGCAGACTGTGAGGAATTTTGTTTGGATTTGTCTCTGGTCTGCAGTGAAGCACTCTGGCTCACCCTTGGATGCCCCCTGGAGTATGGAGAAGAAAATTATTAAGAGAATTAACATGTTATGTTCAGCTCTGCTGGTAAAGAACTGGGTCATCATACTATAAAGCTGAGGGTCTAGCAAATTTCTGAAGATGAAAAGTAACTTTTAGCTCTATTCTTTGTAAATATCACTATCAGTCTTTATCTAGTAAAGTTTAAATTTAACCAGCCCAACAAAAAACAACCTCACAAAACAAACTTGCTTAGGCACCAGCTCTTACTTGCTCATGAGAGCCAGGCTAAGAGTTACTGAAGTGAGACTGGGAGAGCAGGAAGACGTAGCTGTGAGAAGTATTACAATCTGGGGAAGAAAGCCTAAGAATTGAGTATTTCTAGCTGTATTTGCTGTCATGTTATTGGCTTCCATTGAAAAGAGGGGTGTCAGAGCTCCCTTTAGTTGTATTTCTAACCTGTGCTGCAAACTTTTCCCTTTTAAAAGAGGCTTAATTTTGCACTGGATCATAGCTAAAAACCTCTCATGACCACACAGTTGGAAGAACTCTGCCTGAGAAGAACAGCAGAAAGCTTCCAAACTGAAGTGGTTCCTAATATACCATAGCTTTGGAAAAACTGGTGTTCCTTTGCTGCTGGCACCACTGAGGAGCTGGGGAGGCTCCCCCAAAATATAACCCACAGTTGCAGGTTGGGAGCATCTCTCGGGACTTGGGCCTTGGCTTTGTAGCAGGAAAGTTTTGAGAGCTGCAGCTGAGCTTCCAAAATATGCTGTAGGGCACATTTGCTTGAAGCTGTGAGGTCTTTCAGACTTTCTGAGGCCATGCCATCTGGAAGCAGTGATGTGCCTGGCTGGCCAGAAATGCAGACACCACATCTGTTCCTGCAGCTCCTCTGCTCTGGTCTGTGTACCCTGTAGCTCTGGGAGGTCCAGCTGGTGTGTGACCTGAGGTCTAGGAGTCTCTTCTTCAGGAGGCAGGAGAGCTGTGACTCTATAGGAATTCTGCCCTGGCTGCAGTACCAAACCTGCAATGGCAGGATTTACTGGATTTGTGGCATGGGGAAAGAGCAGCTTTTGCCACCCTCCTCAATCAGATTCTCCCTGGAGAAGAGGAATTTTTGCAGGGTGGCTACTAAAAAATACTGCTCTGAGATATGCTATGGATACTTTACAGTTAAGTAAGGGTTAAGTGTAAAAAGCCTCATCAACAAGTAAGGAGGAAGAGGTAGGGTCATTACACAGCCAAAGGGGTAGCAGATTTGTGGTTTCCCTTTTAAGTGTTTTGGGGTAGAAGAACAAGTTGCCAAGTAAATAGTGGGTGAATGGAAAGGGCTGAACTAGTTCTAACAGCCTTGGCCCATCGCTTCTACCCTCTCCTCTAGCTGGGAAAGTGTCAAAGATGCTTTGTTGGACAAAATCTTTGACTTCCATATGGAAATCAAATCCACTTGCTGTCCTAAATAATGAGGTTCTTCACAGCAGGGAATAGCAAGCTGGGGAAAAACTGTTGTTAGAGAGCTATCATGTGCCAAGGCTCACAAGAACGAAGAGCAAGTTGTGCATGACATAGCACGGAAGGGTTTTCCATTATTCAATGCTATTTATTCTTTAGAAGGTCTCAGTTACCTTTGACTGTCTCTAATGCTTTGACAGAACCTGAACTCTGAACAACTACTCCAGCATCTTAAAAATGTTAGTAAGGAGCCTCAAATTCAGAATACCCAATTTAACCTGTTTCCCCCCCAGGTTTAGATACGTGTTGGTAGATCGCAGGGAAGGTGGCACTGAAGACCAGACTCTCTGGTCTGACCCAGTCAAAACCAGAAGAGGTAAGTCTGTGACTTGGCTCGGGTCTCGGAGTAGCTCTGCTTGCCTTAGGGCACTATTGCTCCATGAGCAACTCCTAGTCCTTCCCTGAAGCTTTAACCGTTTTGCCAGCCTCCAGTATTGGAGTAACAGACTTAAGTATGGGATAATTCTCTACTTCTTTTGTATCCTTCAAAACAATTCTTTTGGGAAAGATGAAGTTTGTACATGTGGTTTCAGATTTGATGCATGTCATGGTATCTGGTGCTGTTGACGTTGCTCAGTCATGAGAGTGCCTGTCCTACTGCTGAGGAAAGCTGCTGAGCTCTAAATGCTGACACTGAGTCTTAAACCCATTTCCCATAAATCATCTAAGGCTTCAGGTATGATTAGTTTGCCTCTCCTAAATGGCCAGCTTCCTCCTATCCAGTGGGGGTGTTGGTGTTCAAAAATAGATCATAGGAACATTCTTCCCATGCTTTTCTTGTTAAATTTGCCTTGAAAATTGATACCTGGCCTGGCTGAAGGAGTGGAGACATGATTGTCCTTACATTGATCCTCAGTGTTCCTGTGTTGTTCCTCCTGCTGGCTGTCTTGCTGCAGTGTCCTCTGCTGTCATGTGAGCAGTTACACCTTCCAGTAAGAATATCTAAGCCCTCAGCTATCAGCCTGTTTCTCTGTGGCTCCAAGCCACTGTTTCTGGTCTTGTTTGAGATAAGAGACCCGATGGTGTCCCCCAGATTTTGAAGTTGGTAATGGGAAAATACTACTTTATCATAATGTTCCCTAAGATCAGCAGCTCCTGTAATTATTACACAGCCTTAAGCTTCCTAGCTGCCAGACTTTAGTAAGGTCAGTTAAGACAAGTTAAAAACCCAGCAGAGTTGTACATACTGAAAGCCCCTGTATTCTTTCTCATGTATTGCAGCTTTCCATTTACTCAGGAGTTTGGAAACTGTCTTAAGGAGTGCAGCATTTGTAAAGATGATGTACCACCCTAATTAATGCCTTGATTTTAATTTATTTGCCTTCTCCTCAGGAGAAATAAGTTATCCCTTTCAGTGAATAACAGAGGCTCTGCTGGGGCTGTGCAACTCAACTAGTCTTCCCTAGACTTCTACGCCCCCTGCACTGGGAGATCAGTGAGGCTGGACTGGTTCCTAAACTGACCTTTTGGAGGGGATAAACTACATTATGGAAAATTATGGGTATCAGGGCTGCCAACACCCACTGCTTTCATTCACTTGAAAATGATGCAAGTGCTGTGTATTCAGTCAGCTCTGCCAGGCTCCCCTGGACTAAAGATGTGGAAAAAGAAAACTGCACAGCAAATTATTATTATTAAATACCAACCAACCAAAACCCAACAAAACTATGAGCTTTTCTGGTGCTGATGATACAGACAGCAATCCACCTTGGCCAAATGGTGTGGCAGTAGGCTTCCACTCAGTTTCCACTGGAAATTAAAGCCTTTCACTTGCCCGCCAGGGGATCAGAAGATTGTTCTGCAGACACAAGGAGTGTGTCTCAGACTATTCAACAAACTGAATCGAGGCCACAGTTAGGTTCTGAATGAAGAAACTGACTTGAGTCAAGGGTGGAAAAGCAACTGAATTGCTACGTGGGTCAGACCTACGGGACTGTTTCTTCTACTCAATGCTAGTCCAAAACAACCTGCAGAATGCAACCAGGCAGCTGAAGCTGAACAGCATAGATTAAATAAGGACAGCAGTACATGATATCCTGTCCTGTTCTAATGAGATCTGATGTAGTTAATGGCCTTGTATAGTGCCTATCAAATTCCACAGTTTGAAGAAAGAATCTTCATGAGATCCTCAGCTTCAGTGGTGTGATCAGAGGTGGTCTAGTACATACATTTCACCTGGAGGAAGCGTTACTGCAGACCTCTCATCTGCTTCTCACAGTCAGGAGAAAATGATGTAGCCATTTGTGCCTCAACCTTTCTCTGTAGTAACTGATGATAAAGAAAGCAAGCCAGGCTGCTTTAGAAAAATATATTCCTAGAGTTAGCTAGAGATTAAAAAGTAGACAGCAGGGAACTACTGCTGCTTCCCCAGGATTTTAGTGACTGTGTTATAAGATACAACCTTTTTCCACTCACTCCCTAAAAGAAAGCAAACAAGTTCCAATTGCCCAGTAGGTAGCAGAGTAATTCTGATCTCAGATACTAAAATACTCTCAAACAGATTTGCTGTTCCACTGTTGTCAGGCTTGGCCTCATTCCTGACCCTTATGTTAGGCAGCTGCAAGCCAGCACTCACATCTTAGTATCTAAACTGGTGGTTCTTTGAGTTAATTCTCTTCCTTCATTTCATGATCTCTGGTGACTGGAAATAAATCCTTGCCCCAGGTCTGAGTTACGTACTGCTTTTTTTTTTTTCATTGATGACAGCTTCTATATACAGGTTTTTTCTCTACAAAAATACTCAAGGAAGATCCAACTTCAAAGCCCTATCTTAGGTATCTTGAATATGTCTAAGCAATTATCCTTTTGTAGCAAGGGGTAGGTATGCACTTGCCACTTGTTGTTATTGATCTCCTCCTAGTTTATTAGTAAATGTGTTCCACTGTCTCAGATTATAAATAAATACAGATTTATTTTTTTTTTTTTACATAGCTAGTTCACTCTCACTGTCACCACTGGATTATCTTGCACTGATACTTATTTCATGGAGTGGAACTCTTAACTCTTCAGAGAGTTTCCCTCAAGGCATGAATAACTTTGGGATAGATCCTGTTCCACAGTTGCCAGGATAATCTAATCCAAACCCACTGAAGCCTGTCCCTTTTCTCTGTGTTTACACCACTAGAAAGTATTCAGGACTGCAGCCCTGAATCAGGAAACATCCCCACTGAGGCTTGCCTAAGGTTTGAAAGATTATGTGGGAATCAATTTACCAATGTACAATTCCTCCCACATCTCCTTCCACCCTCTGGCATCAGCACAACTGGCTAGATCCCAGCTAGAGCACACAAGGACTAGCTGCATAGAAAGGAGGTCACTCTACAGTCTTGCTGAAAAGGTGGATCTGTGCTTGGCAGCCACAGAAGAACCCCAGGGTTTGTTCCAAATTCGGCTCAGGGAGAGGAATGCTCAGCTTAAATGTCAATTAAGATTCATAGGTAGCACAGGAGGTAATTACAAAAACATACAGTGGGCCTAGTTCTACATGTCCTGTATCACTTCTAAACTCCAGTTTAATGAAGAGTTTGAGCCTGAACCTAGTTTTAAGCATGCGTGCACTGGAACTGTGTTACTGAGAACTGGAAGTAAGCTCTTACCAGCCAGTGGGTAAGAGGGACTGGACTGGTGAGGGTGTGTTTGATGGGGGGGGGGGGCAGGGGGGGTCAAGCCCCTTCTTTCAATACTGAGATGCCACTGCTGTTCCCAAGAGCAAGAAACTTTTTGAACAGTAAAGAAACCTAAAATACGACTCTGGAAAGGATAATCACCTGAGGGAAAGAGGGTATTTTATTGATGCTGAAAACTTTTCCCTTGCACCCAGTTAACTACAAGCACCTTTAAAAGATTTTTGAGGCCTAATGTGAGGCGAGTTGTATTCTGTCACTTCCTAGAAGGGTTAAAACAATCTAAGTTGCAGCCTGTGACTTTAGGGTAAGATCAAAGCAGTCTAACTTTCTGCTGAGGCTTTATTCTATGTCACTTCCCCCTTGTCTGATAGTCCACAGGTATTCACAGTGAACGTAAACTGTTACCCAGCCATGGTGTGGAAGATACCTCCACACGCACATGTTGTGCTAGTATATGTTTCTGAACTACCTACAGAATAACACAGGCAAATATATTTTATTTCAAGCAGATGAACTGATTTTTAGACCCAGGAAGAGGAAAGAGAAGGCACTGTAGCATTTCTTAAGCTTTGAGAAACTCTGACAGTGCCAAACACTGGCTTGGAAGCTTATACCTGCAGTCTTGCTACGCTGTTTCTCTGGTGGTTTTAGGTGCTAACTGCTTAGAGCATTTTGAAATAAATCACACATAAAGTCAACCAGTGCACTGTTAATTGGTACCTGATCCTGGATAGTAAAGAATTTATCCTGAGAATCCTAAAACATTCTCAGTTATTAAGAAAATCTGTAGATGTATGAGTGTATCTACTCAAGGTTTAGTTAAACAGGACAAGACTGTGTAGAAGAATATGTGCAGTACATAAAAAAGCCACACTAGAAGACAGATAATTATCTGAATTTCATATAGGTGTTTTTAGCAAGAGCTAGCTGGGATTTTTAAAGGTATCAAATATTATGTCTGTAATTAGTGGCAAAACATCCATGAATTTCTCACTTTTTTTACCTCCAGATTTTCTTTCTTGTTTGTGACTAATTCCCATTGAATGTTATCTTTGCTGGTGATTGGAAGGTTTGTCTACTATGCCAGGTGAGAGAAGAGCACTTAACCACTGAGCATCTGCAACACAGGGTGTATTTCAACAGCTTTAGCAGAGGAAGCTGCCATGAGAGTTTACATGAGAGTATGAAACCAAGTACTTATCAGTAACCTAGATGATGGGACACAGCATGCCCTCAGCAAGTTTATGGACAGCACCAAATCAGAGCGAGCAATCGATGTACCAAAGGGCAGGGCGATCCAGAAGGACTGTCTAGAGGGACCTATCCAGAGGGACCTCAGCAGGCTGGAAAAAGTGGCAAATGCCAGGTCTTGTGACTGAGATGGAATAAGCCCATGCAACAGTCCAGCCTCGATGATCTCCAGAGGTCCCTTCCAAGCTAAATTTTATGATATTATATTGTTTACCTGCCAATATATATACCTGAGGAACCAAGCATGCATTGGCTCTGTAACACAGAAATAAACTACCCACATATGCGCAGTTAACACAGTTAAGTATGGTATGAAGTATGTAAGCTATACAGTAGTTGACACACCTATGAACTATAATATACAGTGCATCCTCCAAACAATTATGATCATAACATATTATTATGACACGGTTCTGCTTTTCTCTGAAGCCCATCTGACTGGTGCCTCAGCTACAGAGCATTCTGCCAAGCAATGCTTAAAATCTCCTAAAAGTCATAAAGCACTTGGCACAGAGTTCATCTCTAAAGGGCATTATTTCTGCTGGAGTCCACAGCTGTGGTTCCTAGGAACTACTAGATACATAAGCCGTTGAGAGGTGAACTGCTGTCACCTTTATCTGCAATATTTCAGACATCCATCTTCCCTTGGGAAAACAAGGGCTCATTGTGCGATCTGTTCTGCAGAGAGTAAGCCTGGCTCGGACTGTAGGATGGTGCCGTTCTGGTGCCACAGGCTGTTCAACACAATGGAGAAAGGCTCCAGATCCCATACCTGAAGCAGACCTATTTTTGTAAAATTCGGTGCTTTCAAACTCCCAAATTATGAGGATGGAATTAAATAACATAAAGGGAGCTCAGGATTCCTCTTTTATTATTCAAAATACTTCACCTCGGGATGAAAAAGGAATTTGCTTGAAGGTAAACATTTATATCATACATTTTATTACTTCAAGCTCATATATTTGTTGTTTTTTTTTCTTCCTTCACTGTGTTTGAAAACTGGGTATTGCATGTCTGGCATGTTCCAAATATTATGCACCATGTTCTAAAAAAATAGGAATATTTATATTACTATTTCAAAGACTTCCCTACATTCAGAACGGAATCATCTGTAGCCGAACCAGTCTCTATTGTTTCAGCTGCAATGCCCCCTGGGCACTCAGCCCACAAGTCCTGGATTTGCACCTAAAGAAGCAGAAGGTTCTGGGAGAATTTTAAAACCACTTTTGAGGTGCTGGACAAGGCAACCAAGTAAAATTTTAAAATGTGTCAACAAGATAAATCTCAGGAGACACATTTTTTAACCTGTTCCAGTGTCTCACCACCCTCCCTGTGAACAACTTCTTCCGAATATCTCATCTAGATCTCCCCTCTCCCACTGTGAAGCCATCACCCCTCACCTGTCACAACAGGCCCTTGCGGAGTGTCCCATCTTTCCTGCAGGCCCCTTCGGATACTGGAAGGCCGTAATAACGTGTCCTCAGAAACCTTCCGGGCTGAGCTCCCTCCCTTTCACCCTGTCCTCCCCACGGAAGGGTTNTACTAACCTGCCTGGGGAAATCGATCGGTTCGCTCAAACTGTTGGCTTGAAGGAAACCCGAATTTCTTGACTAGGAAGGAAATACCGAGATGAGCGTGTGTCGAGCTGAGCCCTTCGTGTCCGAGTGAAGACCCAGCTGCTGCCGCCCCTCAGCGCCCGCGGGCGGGCCCGGCCGCTCCGCCGGAGAGAGGGTCTCGGAAAGCAGCTGCCCTTGGTCAGTCCCCTCTGCCCCTCAGCTTTTCGTGCCTTAAGGAAGACAGCTGTGAGCGGCTGGTGCCCAGGCCCTCTGTCTTTCTAGGTACGCTTATGGAAGAAGCATTTATTACACCCCGTAAGAAAAGACTCGAGACTGGTCACAGTCCCCTGGAGCAATTTGCACTTTACCATTTGCAGCTATTTTAGCTCTTGCCGGTTGGTGATAATTGCTGCCACTTGCTCATGCAGCTTCTGCTTCCAGAAAGCAATTTTAAGGGATAAAAAGAAACAATAATGCCTAAAATGTTGGTTCTGGCAGCNCGGCCCCGGTCCATCAGGTCCCGGTCTTGCGCTGGGCCTGTTTCTGCCGCAGGATCCTGGGCCACGATTTTCACCCTTGACACCTCTGACCGCCTGGCTTGGCGGGGCGCGGGCCCGTTAGCTCCGCAGCCACTGCACGTTCGAGCGGAACGGTTCGCAGATGCCGAACAGATTAAAATCGTTACAAATCGTAAAATCATTCCAATGTATCACCGGGCAGCCTTCTCAGGCGGAACTTTGCTCCCAGGGCCGCNCTCTGCCCCTCAGCTTTTCGTGCCTTAAGGAAGACAGCGGTGAGCGGCTGGTGCCCAGGCCCTCTGTCTTTCTAGGTACGCTTATGGAAGAAGCATTTATTACACCCCGTAAGAAAAGACTCGAGACTGGTCACAGTCCCCTGGAGCAATTTGCACTTTACCATTTGCAGCTATTTTAGCTCTTGCCGGTTGGTGATAATTGCTGCCACTTGCTCATGCAGCTTCTGCTTCCAGAAAGCAATTTTAAGGGATAAAAAGAAACAATAATGCCTAAAATGTTGGTTCTGGCAGCGTCCTGTGGTGAGGTGCCTGTTAAATAATTGTGATGTTAGTAATGTATTTAAGTATTTAAGCTTTCTTGGGGATTCTTTCCCTACTACTTCACTGGACACGGTTACAAAATAGCACAGCCTTTAGCAGAGGGAAACAACTTGCTCTTCCTTCACATGCGGTTTTGCACAGTGAAATCATCATTTCCCGTATATAAGGCATTGTTCTCCAGTGTTTGAAGTGTTTTGCTCTAGATAGGTTATGATTCTGAATGTTCTTCAGATGGGAGGGTGGTATCTTTGTAGGACTCTGCCAGTGAAGGGAGTGTGGAGGAAATAAATATTATAGCAATAAAAGATTTTTCCTCTAGACATCCTGGGTGCATTTGCAGAAGAGAGCTGTGTATTTTCCACAGAAACGCTGATGTCCTTCTGTCTTTTAGGGTGCTTTGGTTTGGTTTTCCGGGGGCTTTGTTTTGGTTTGTTTTCTCATATGCTCTCCAGATCTAGAGATCATATGAGAATTAGGCCTCTTGCTTCCAGATTAACCTCCAGCACCAAGAAATGCATCCATGTACTTAAAACATTTTAGTGGGTATGGTTAACATTATATGGAATTTAGACCCAAGCAGTTTTCAGCTGCAGGGATAGTTGTATTTCCTTTAACTTTGAGCTTAAGTGGAGCTGGGGTAGGTTTACACACTTGTACTTTGCCAGCTTTATTTTGATCAGTGTGATGATGAAATAAACGGCCGTGACATGTAGAGTCTCAATTTTAAAATACTTGCTAGGAGCAGAGAGAAAATGCTATCAGTAATACAGGTTGTTTTAATTTTGGCCTTTTTTAAGCTAGAAGCATTGAAAATTACTTTTCATTTTACTTAGGCCTCGGAGATGGATTCATCAGAACAATCACCAACTAGAACTGAGCAGAAGTCCAGGTAACTTGTATTGCAAGGGTTATACAAAGCTGTCTCCTCAGAAAAAAACTGAAAACACAGTGGCAATGGATTCCTGAACATTGGATCATGCTTGAAAATGTGAAATTACCTCAGGAAGCAGTTTCTCCACTGACCAAGTGCTTCATACTCTTAACCTGTTGGTGAGGAAAAAGTAATGTACTTGCTGAGCAGAAGCAGCTTGTGCTGAATGTCTCAGGAAGGCATGAGGTTTATCAGCTCCCTGCTCTTTGTAGGTGTTAGCTAGCAGCCTTACCTACCTGCTGAATAATTGCTTCACCTCGGACCATTTCAAGTTAAACATTATGGTTTTAGCTGGAGAATTTCAGCTGATTGTGAAATGAGAGGTGTTAAACATCAGTATGACCAGTGACAGGAACTCGAAACTCCACAGAGGTTGTTTGGAAATGCCAGGGAATTCCAAGGTTCTGTATTCCTGAAACCCTTGTTTGTATTCAGTGTTTTGCTGTACGCTTTCAATGTGTTTTCACTGCTTTGCAAAGGAATCTTGAAAGCCAGATTTTCTTGACAGCTCCTTGTGCTGGTTTGTGTACTGAACGCTGACGTAGGACCACATATGCCTTTGAGAGTAATCGGTGATCAAAACCATCTGAATGGTGGGTTAGATGAGCCCTTGATCTGAACAAGAACAGCTGTTCTTGTGTTCGTGTATCCTAAAGTGACAGTAAATGAGACGCTGCTTTCTCCCAGAAAAACAAAAAATTGGTTCTTTGAAATACTGTGCCTTGTGCCTTTGTTCTACTTACTTTCTACCTGCTATTAAGTAACTGACTGGACTCTCCTTCGACTGCTTTTTTTCAGAATTTCATCTGTGTGTGGCTAGCCCAATGGACTCAACTCAGCATAGCTGTCAGTTTGCATCTCAAAGACATCAGTGATTTGACGTCGTTGCCTTATTTATTTATTATTTTGGGGGTTACATTAATTATGCACACTTACTTGTCTTAAAATGAGAAAAAGACTTAAAGTCCATTGTTGGCTTGGGGAAGGCTGCGAGCTGCCGCCAAGACACTCTTCTTCTGCTTAGAAATGAAGAACTCAATTCCTTTTGGCCAGTTAGCATTTTGCCGTGCGTTAGCCGATCCTATGGACTTCTTGAGTCAGCCCAGAGCTCCTCAGATGAGTTAGAAAGTGCCCTGTAAAAACACTGAGGTTTCTCTTTTCTCTTTTAAAGAAAATTCTTAAAAAGTCTAATAAGAAAGCAGCCTCGGGACCTTCTTCTTGTAATTGGAACGGGGGTAAGTGCTGCAGTGGCACCGGGAATCCCAGCGCTGTGCTCCTGGAGAGGCTGCATTGAGGCTGTGATAGGAGCAGCCGAACAGCTGGAGGTGCTTCACCCAGGAGACGTTGCTGAGTTCCGGAAAAAAGCAACCAAAGATAGAGACCTGCTCGTGGTTGCACATGATCTCATCAGGAAAATGTCCCCAGTGAGTATCTTTATAACTTGGATTGCTTTCTAAAATTATTATATAATTCTGTTATTAAAAAAGAAAAATCTTTTAGCTTTCTAAAACTTGAAATCTTTCTGGTAAAAATTGAAATTGGTTTTGGAGAAGCTAAAAAATCCTCATTTTTTTAGTGTAAGCAAACTTTCATCATAACTGACTAATAAATAGCTGCCATAACATTTCTTGGAACCGAAAGAAGAATTTATAGCTCTGCTGGCTAAAGCTAGAGAGACCCTGAAAACCCAGGTGGACCTTGACCCTACCGATAGCCTTAGACGACCAGCCGTGCTGACCACTGCAGCTCAGGCTGCACTGACAGCAGTCCCTTCGTGCCCAGTGTCTCAGCCGTTCACCTTGGGTTGCAGAGATTTTCAGACTGTGGCAATAAGTTTGCCAAGTTGTCTGGATGAATGTTAGGGTGACCTATGCGCTGTGAAGTCACGGGATCCACTGAGCGTTGTGCAGCAAACAAAAAGAAAAAACACCAAAAAACCCAAAGCCAAATCAACAACACCCCCCATTAATAGCATATGGCAGACACTGGATCCAGGGAGTGATAATTTTAGTACACTAACTGATTTTCAAAGCAGGAAAAGCATGTGAGAAGGGTGAGGTTTTCATGCAGGTTTCATTTTGGGCTTATAAACAGACATTTATTCTGCATGTAATAGAGTTTATTGACAAGGCACCTGTGTATTTTATAGAATAGTTCCATGTTCCTGTCAGTCTCAGCAGATACTCTGGGCAAGCACAGCCTGTGGTGTCAGGAAAGTGTTCCCTCGTGCTTGTTGAGAAGTGGAGAGTGAGGATTTAACTGGGGCAAAATAAGCCTTGTGTTATTGTGCCGGTCTTACAAGCTTCCTTGTGAAAAGCAGACTGGTAGTTTGGTCTACGTGGCAAGGTGGATACCTGAACAATCTGAGGCTGGTTTCAGTGGTTTTGTACGTCAGACAAATGCTGTGGGTTTGCTGTTGGAGCAGTTTGAATGCTGCACGTGGTCCTTACAGGATGTTAATTTTCTATCTTCAGCGTACAGGGGATACGAAGCCCAGCTTCTTCCAGGATTGCTTAATGGAGGTGTTTGATGATTTAGAGCAACACATTCAGAATCCCGTTGTTCTGCAATCAATTTTGAAACTCATGGAGAGAGGCACAATGGTTTTGACTACAAACTATGATAATTTACTTGAAATATTTGGTCAGCAACAGGGTAAACCTATGGAATCCTTAGACTTGAAAGATAAGAATAAGGTATGATGAGAGCAGTAAGATTTTCAGACTTTCAGTAAGAGGAGGCAGCCTGTAAGCTTCGTTGATACCTCCCTGTTTAGAGAGTGTCAAGGCTAAACCTTCTTAATTAGTCAGCCATGTTTATAAGCTAACAGCAGATGCACAGGCGTTTATTTTACATGATGTTTAATCCTGAATAATCGGGTAACAATTACCAAAGAGAATTCTAGAGACAAACCTATTAACCAGTTACCCTCCCACGTCCTGGAAAAGCCCCCCAGACTTGGTTAACTACGTGAATAATTGTTACAAGCACAAACAGGACTTCACCTCGCTGACAGTTGATTTGCTGTTCATACCTTTTCTGTCGGTGGTGCTTAGAACTTGCTCCTTGGTTGAATGTGTGTTTAGACCAAAAAGCCAGAATATCAGCAAGGACCTCTTTGCTATAATTTAAAGTAAGCTGTGTAATTAGTAATTAAAATGCTCTTGCTGCAGAAAGGTGCAAGAGAAGCTCTTGGTGCTTGAAGTGGTTTGATAAGTTGTGACTGCTATGTGTTTTTGCAGAATCCTGGTGACTGTAGTACAGGAGAGTACAACTGAAGTGAGTAACTTGCACGATTTGTTTCTTTAGGTTCTTCAGTGGGCAAGAGGCCATATAAAATACGGAGTTCTTCATATTCACGGCCTATATACAGATCCCTGTGGAATGGTGCTAGATCCCTCGGGATATAAAGATGTTACTCAAGATCCCGAAGTCATGGTTTGTGTGACCTTTAACATTTTGACTATGTTTTGCTAAACTATTTTACTGTAATCACTGTACAAACATTACCTAAGGCTAAGGTTTTACCAGATCGTAGCGATTAAATAACTGGGGCCCAGAAAAAGAACAGTATTCAGAAAGCCAGCTACGTTGCTAGGGCAACACATGCCCTACACATGTACTGCTGCTTTGTGAATGACAGAACTCTCAGCTGTATTTCATGGGTTTGGAGTTCTCTGTGTTTATCTCATGGAAGAACATTAACCCCAAAATACTAGACACCAGAGCAAGGATTCCTCACCATCCGATTGCTTGGATTCATTGTCTAGGGGCTTAAGCTGTTACCAACTCTGGATCCTGGACTTCATGTCCTATCTTGGGTACTTTAAGAAATCAAATATTTGGTCAATAATGTTACATTTTCATTATTTACAGCCTGACCTAATGGGAGCCTAGAATTACTTCTATGTGTACTTAATTTTCTGTGGTAACTTTGAATATCTCTGGTTTTCTGCAGAAACAGTGCTTGTGAAATGTCAGTTTGCCCTGATCCTGAAACATAGCCTTATTCAGTTCAATAGTGATGTTTGCCCTGCTTCTCCTTTTAAGTCTGACGTATTTTAAAAGTCTTTTGCTTTGGCCTTTTGATTCCTGAGGTCAATGTAGTTCTTGTGTGCTTGTATTTCCTACCAGGGAGTTCTTCAACATTTGTATCGAACCAAGTCCTTTCTGTTTTTGGGCTGTGGAGAGACTCTGCGTGATCAGATATTCCAAGCTCTTTTTCTTTACACAGTAAAGAATAAAGTGGATTTAGAACATTATATGTTGGTGCTTAAAGAAAACGAAGATCATTTTTTTAAGCTGCAGGCAGATATGCTGCTGCACGGAATAAAAGTAGCGTCCTATGGGGACTGCTTTAAACAATTCCCAGAGTATGTTCAAGATCTGACAGCTCAAATCTGCAAGCAGAGGAGTCCAGGTAACGTATCCTGTTTCAGAAGACTTTGTGTAGCTCCACACAAGATGCCATGTCTGAGCAGTGGGCAGTTGGTCTCTCTCCGTTGGAGAGACGTGGATTCAATGGATGGGCCACTCAGTAGATAAGGAGATGACTGGATGGTTGCATTCGGAGTTGCAGTCAGTGGCTCGATGTCTGTGTGGAGACCAGTGATGAGGGGAGCTCCTCAGGGGTCAGTGTCAGGACTGGTGCTGTTTGGTGGCTTTGCTGGTGATGTGGACAGTGAGATCGAGGCCCCCTCAGCAAGCTTGCTGACACCATCAAGCTGTGCAGCGGGGTGGGCATGCTGGAGTGAAGTGATGCAAGAGAGACTTTGATGGCCTTGAGAGGTAGTGGGCTTATGTAAGCCTCGCATTCAATGGGGCCAAGCTGAAAGTCCTGGCACCTAGGTTGGGCAGCCCCAAGTACAAATACAGGCTGGGCCAGGAGTGGATTGAGAGCAGCTCTGTGGAAGAGAACTTGGGGGAGTTGGTGGATGAAAAATGCAGTACGAGCCAGCAATGTGAACTCACAGCCCAGAACATCAATTCCATCCTGGGCTGCATCAGAAGTGTGGCCAGCAGGTCAGGGGAGGTGATTCTTCCCCCTCTGCTCTTTTGAGGGCCCCCTTGAGTACTGTGTTCAGCTCTGGGACCCCCAGCATAAGAAGGATACAGACCTGCTCAGGTGGGCCCAGAGGAGGTCATGAAGATGATCAAGGGGCTGGAGCACCTCCCCTGTGAGGATGGGGTGAGAGACTGAGGTTGTTTGGTCTGGAGAAGGTTCTGGGGACACCTTATAGCAGCTTTCCAGTACTTAAAGGGGGCCTACAGGAAAGATTAATTGAGACTTCTTACCAGGGAGTGCAGTGATGGGGAGAGGGGTAATGGTTTCAAACAGAAAGAGAGTAGATTTAGATCAGATGTTAGGAAGGAGCTCTTCACAGTGAGGGTGGCGAGACACTGAACAGGTTGCCCAGAGAAGCTGTGGATGGCCCATCTCTGAAAGTGTTCAGGGCCAGGCAGGATGGGGCTCTGAGCACCCTGCTCTGGTGGGAGGTGTCCCAGCTTATGTCAGGCAGCTTGGATCAAGAGATTTTTAAGGTCCTCTGTAACCCAAACCATTCTATGATTGCAAATTCAACCCTGCTGGTTTGGGATGTTGCATAAAACTTTCTGGATGCCAATGGTGCTGTTGCTCTCTCTTGCACTTCTGTAGATGCTGATCGCGTGGACAGCACAACGCTGCTGGGTGAGTAAGAGTCTTCTTTTCACAGGAAGTTCCATCTATCAGAGAGGGAAAAAGAAGTCTCTTATTTGCAAAGTAACTAAGTTCTTACTGTGCAGTGCTCTGACCGAGCTCTGAAAGTCTACTTCTAACAGATTCTCTTTTTACCCTCTTTCTTTCTTTCTGTGTGTTAGCAGATAACTGCTGGCTTTCATCTGTCAGTGAAATTACAAATAATAGCATGGAAAAGCCCCAGAAAATGTAGATAAAAAACTTCCTTAACGCAGATTTGTATAATACCCCACAATATCTAGAGCTGTAACCGGTGGATGTGATGATCTTGAAGGAATTTCCCTTCTACTCATTTTCGCTGTCCAGCGTGTGTAGCTCACACCAACAAGTTTTTTTCCCCTGAATGAGGAATTTAAACTTTTCAAAGAAGGTTTTCACCTGTAAACTCCACAGACATTACCACACAAAAGAATCACTTGCTTCAAAAAGCAGAAGTATAATTATCTGCTTCCTGAGTTTGTCTTAGTACCAGAGCTCAGGGCTGGGGAAGAGCTTGAGATCCCTGAACTGGTGCAGACTTCCAGAAGGGTTTGTGTTCTAACTGAGAACCCAAAGAGAAGAACCACAGGGGACCAGTATTGTGTTTATCCTAATATTTGCTGCTCGTAAGAGAAAGTATACGAGGCACAAGGATGTAGCAATATTAAAATGTCTTTCCCTTCTCTCTCCTTCCACAGGAACTTCATGTCTGGACTGTGCTAAAAGGAAGTCAGGAGAAAATGACTCCAAGAATCTTAAGAGGATCAAGTAGTCATAGTGGCGTGCCCTCTATTGAGACAAAAAATCCCGACCACCAAAGCCCACCCCAGAAGCTTTTTAACAGGAGGTGGTTTACATCTGCTGCAGAAAAAGTTTTAAGCTGAGCATTTCCATGGTTTTAAGTGGAATAAAAACTGTACATTTAGCTTTTTGTTTGTTAGAGCTGTAAATCTGTGATGTACATAAAACCCGAGACTTGGACGAGTCACTCTGCAGGCATTTCTGTTGTAGAATGGTACCTGCAGCTTCACTTCGAAGCAGGCGCAAGTTTTCTCCGCCTGTGCTTCGAGCCATTTGGTCTGAGCTCTTACCAAGGGGAATGCACAACAGAGGTAACGCGTGAATCTCTCAGAACTTACTTTTGGCATTCTTCTCATTGGCTGAGCTGCGTTTGGGCTGCTTGGAGGTTGAACTCCTCAGGGCAAAGCAGCTTGCGAGATTCAGATCACTAAGGCGTTGGAGGCAGAAATTGTTCCACACTTAGACCCACATCATGATAACCTGCCTATTTTACACTTGTGGCAGGAACATTTTCCTTGTTAGCCTTAACAGGCATGAGTGGGATCACGGGGGTGAAAATGTATGGGTAAGGGCATACCGTGTGTACCTGGGGGTTTGCTGACCTACTGGCAGTGTAGTTCCATGACAGTATTTCCGATGTTGTTGTTTAAATCGCATAGTACGCTGCCGGTTATTTCAGAAAGCAGGTGGTGGATACTCCTGCAGCAGTATCTGATGATGTATCTACAGGCAATTTCTAGTGTGCGGGTTTGACTCCAGTTACCTACTCAAAGGGTTAGGCACTGCATCAGCTGCCTGTTGTCTCCCGAGGTATTAGTGCACCTACCGCTGAACTGGCTCAGCGCTGAGCTGACGGAATCACCGGTCCAGCTGCTAACACTGGTAATCTGAACTTCCTAATTGGCTGCTTCCAACCTCCATGTCTGCAGGAGAGAACACTCGGGACCACGCTTTGTTCTGCTGCCTGCACACTCATATCTGGCCATCCCGGGGGTTGCTTCAGTCAGGTTTCTCCGTGTTGCCCGTGGATTCATCTGTTACTCCTTCCAAGATGACACTGAACTGTGAGGTTTTACAGGGAGGGGAAGTGATGGGTCTGTCGGGTGACTTTTTTTTTTTTTGGTGTGTCAACTCTTCACTCCCATGTCACAAAACCCTTTCTGCTTTTCCTCTAGTACTCATGTGTGAAAATGAAAAGCTCTAAGGTGAGGTGCTTGCTTCTTTCTAGACCAGAGTACTGAGAGGGATAGAGGTTGTGTGGTATGGAAGTCTTTGTCCCTGTTCTGAGGTCGGTTAAGACCTGAAGACACTTTGCTTAGAAAAGCAATCTTGATCAGTGCATCCACACTGCCCCTTGTCTCTTCCGTCTGACCCAGCCATTTCTTGAGTGGCAGCCTGTCAGCCATACTTGGGCTTTGACAGGTGAGACGAGTGCCAAGGACCTCAGGTGTCCGTTGTCAAGGCTTCAGCTGAGTTTTACCTTTTGCAAAATACAAAAGTAGACCCAGCCTGGATATTGACCGCACTCATCCTCTCCCCTTGCACAACTGCATTTATGCTCACATCCCTTTTGAGAAGGAAGGCTTTGAGCATCCCGCAGGGTATCGCCTGTCAGATTGCTTCCTGGCAGCACCAAGTGCCTGTTTTGAGAAGTGATGGGTCACGCTGTTTGGATGCTGATCTATCAGCTTAGAACACTTAAACTGCTCCAAGCTGCAGCAGAGCAAACCGGATGAGCTGAGGGATTTCCGAACCTGATCACCGCACGGAAAACACACCCCCTCCCGTGGGCAAGGATCAGTGTACACCTAGCACCGGTGACTGCCCCTTTGGAGACACTCTGAACTGCAACTTGTACCGTGCCATTTATTTGTATCCTGGAAAGCAGAGGAGCAAGGGGTTGGTTTATTCCCTAACATACAGCAAGAAGGCAGAAATGCCTGGTTTGGGCTCCCCCCCTCCCCAGATCAAAGAATGCAGCGTAGTCACCTCAGGGCTGGGAGTGCCTTGCTGCGCCCTCAGGGTTTAGAATACTGGTGGAAGGGACAGAACCTGAAACTCCTCTCTTCCTTTTAAGTCCCTGATCAAGTTATTACTGGAGTAGAGTGCAAGAGCTACTCACACACATGGGCGTGTTGAATGATGCTTGGGGATTCTCCTGTCAATGGCTCCTCTACCTCACTATTATTTTTTAATGGGACTGAGGTATTTACTGAAACTTGCTGACCACTTACTGTCCTGTTTTGCTCAAGCTGTGTAGTGAAGCTGAGGGGGTGTCTCTAATAATACACTCTCAATATATATTTAAGGACAAATAGAACATTCTTGCATAGTGGCTAGAAGAAGTAGCTTTCACCCTTCAGCCTGTCCCATTCTTTGCTCTTTTTTCCTATTTCAGTTCCTAGAAACTAGTTTAAAAAAGCACAACCCAAAACCTCTGTACTACACAGAATGATGAGGGTGAAAGATCTTTGAAAATCACTAGAGGATGCTCTTCTGTTGTGTTTTATTCTTCCCACTACTGAAAGTATTCCCCCTCTGCAAGTGGATTCTGAAGTAAGGGACCGATGGTAATTCAGGACTTAACAGTAAGTAATTTATTCAATCAAGGGTGGCAGCAAGGTAAGTATTTGATGAACATCTGTCCCCAGCATAGGTGGACACACTGATGTTGTTGAGGTGTCCCCACACTGTCTGCTGCTCCCCACAGGCCCAGACATCATCAGCAGTACATTACAGGGTGGGCGTAGAGATGCAGCATGGTGGACAAAAGGAAGCTGTATAGGGACCCAAGAGCTAATTATTACAAACATCCATAAACCAAAACAGAAGCAGCCAGATGGAGTAATTCAGGCTTGCTCAACCAGGGGTTTGTAACCAAACTCAAGTAATTTTGCTGCTTAAATGAAGCACAGCTATCAAAATCAGTTTGACTTGACTGGAACAGCTCTGCAATAACAATCTCAACTTCAACGTACTTTTTCTAAAGCTGCTGCTCCCCGTATGGCCTCTGACTCACACCTGTTTTCTTTCCACTTCTGCATGGAAAGAACACTGGGGTGGTGTTTCATCAAAGATGTTTCCAGGTTACATCAAACCTACAGAGAGAGCTCACGAGCTTTTTTTAAAGTTAGTATTTCTGTATGGTTGGGATCGAAGACTCAAGTCTCACTGAGCATCCCTAAAGTCACAAAAGCTAACAGGCAGACTGCAGCACCGTACTGGTTTAAAACCCTGGAACTAATCCCCTCTGAAGGCAAAGGGATGGAGCTGCAGCATGAAAAGCAGAGATTTTAACAGTGCTGACCAGCAGTAGCAGGCATCCAGCCAGAGCACAGGAGAGACAGCTAAGAATGTGACATTGCCTAAGAAAAGCAAGAGGTGGATTCCTCTGTCATAGAGTGTGCTTACGTGAACACATAACCCTTCAATTTAAGGCAAAAAGATCCCAAACCATTTGAAGACCAGAATGTATACACTTGAATAACAACCTCATACTTGTTAACAAAACCATACCAATAAAACCAGTTGTCTGCCGAGATAACTTTAGACAACTGCTCCATTTGAAAGGGAAACATTTCTCTAGCACACGTTCAAACTCAGATCTGTCACAGTTAGTTATAAGCAGAGCTCTTGCTGCTGTCACCCGGCCCTGAAATCACCAGTGCTTTATTGTGACAGAGGACTGCTTTTCTGCTGCTCTGTTCTCTCCTGCTCATCATCCTCGGGATACTCGGTGAGATCCAAAGTCAGTACTCGACTGAAGGTAATGTCATCGTGCTGAGGAGAGAAAGGGTCACATGATTTAAAGCAGTTCTGTTATTTGCAGCAGACGTTCCACAAATGACTGAGCTCAGATAGTGAGCTTGAGTTACCAAAGCAGTCTTTGCAGCGAACCAGCACCTGCACTTCTTCCTGGACACGCAGGAGCTCGCACCCAGCAACACCACTGCGTATGTGATTCAGTGCAGGAACAGGTAAGGTGCAAACCAGAACTTCAACAAAAAACTGTAGGACTTAAATTGTTAATGTTACCTCTGGACACACTCCAATCAATGCGTCTGCTTTGGAAAAAAACTCTTCCTTGAGGGAAATGACTATCATTTGAAACTGCTGCCGTGCCTGCTCTCTAATGAAACTCGAGACCTTTGGAAAGAAGCCACAGATTGCAGAAAATCAGTTCGGGCAGACTGACACCACCCTCCGATTAGGGACTGAGGAGGAAAGAAGTCAACCATGTTAGCTGCAGAATCCAGTAATTTCAGTTATGAAATAACAGGAGAAAATGAGAAATACAAGGCAAACACTCTGCATGTTCTTAAGACAACCACTCAGATTTGCTGCTTTTTGAAAACACGTAATAATTCTTGACTCCAGTGAGTAGAGTTACAGGAAAAGGCCAGTGCCCGTGAAAAAGATCTTACTTAATGTAGCTGCAAAGGAAGCTGAGTAAGGAAAACAGTGTGAGGAGACTGTTAGGAGCTGTACACCAGGATCCTAAACACGCACTGGTTTGCTGCAGACAGCCACAGTATAAATTAAAACCTGGAGAAAAGGAAAACCAGTACATTTTGAATTAGACTTCTGTTTGCACAGCTACAGCTACATGTGATGGAAGTGAGTTTTGGTTTTAACTCATAAGATAGTGTTTTCGATGTTGTTTTTATATAAATACATTAGACCAGAACTTAAAATGAACTTTCTGCATTATTTTCTTGGATATACATCTTAAAAAGATGCATTACTGTTGCTGGTGCATCAAACGAAATGTGACACTTGCCAACTGTAAAAATACTACCAGCTGAAGCTGTAAGCCTAGGAACCTTTTGGCTACAACTGTTAGGATGTCCACCTTCCGTGGCTATGAACATGACTTTTAGCTGGAGCAAAATAAGCCAGACTGAATCGAGAAACCCAGCTGCATGAGAAAGAGAAAAATCAGCTGGTTTTGGTATATAGCCTTCTGAAGGAGAATGGCTCTTAGCATATTCTTGGGTGTAAGGTGGACATCTCTTCTGATAGGTGGGTCAGAACAAGCCTGTTCAGAAAGGCAAAGTGCCTCATCACAGTGTCTCTCAGCAGCTCCGTTAATGTGCCATCTGCAGTACCCATGGAAAGCTGTTCCTGTACTGGAAGTCACCAGTGTGATGGAAAGGGTAACAACTGACAACTAGTGCATCTGGAACTGCAACAAGAATTATGATGTAGGCATGATCTGGGACCTCTGCCCAGCTCCACACATAACCACAGGGAATTTTACACTTGTATCCCAAAGACCACCTCAGACCTCTGCAGAGACAGAAAGCACCTATCACCTGACACACTGCAGCTCTAACAAAAGCAAACACCTGTCATTCAGCATCAAGTGCTGTAACAGCAGAAAAGGAAGATGGTGAAGGGAATCTTGGAGGCAGCCTGCGTAGCTAAATCATCAGCCATCATACACTGAGGAACCTTGTGAGATTCAACAAGAGCAAGTGCAGAGTCCTGCACCTGGGAAGGAGTAGTGAAGTGCTCCAGTACAGGTTAAGAGGTGATTGCTGGAGAGCAGCTCTGTGGAGANAAAAGAGAAAGAAATTGAAAGGAGGAGAGGAAACTATGTTAATCAAGCAAGAATTTACAGTGACTGAAAATATGGGAGTGATAGTCCTTAACCAGTGCTACATGCATGTAAAAATATCTCATAGGCCAATTATAGAAAACAAATACTCCAGTGACAGAATGACTTGAGTTTAAGCATGCAAATACATTCCTTTCTGCTTCTTGGAGGTAAAGGGACTAAAAGACCTTAAAAATTCCAGCCAAGCACAACTAGCAATTCACAAGTGACAGTCATGTCAGACTGTACCACATGTCACACATTACACTTTCACACTCCTGACCTATTTTTCTGAACTTCACAGTTCAGAGACTAATTAAAACACACTCTGACTTATCAATTTAAACCTAGCCCTGGTCTGACACGTCCTACAACCACAACCCCAGTCCTAGGCCCAGTATGTTTTAAAACAGGCTATGACAGTATAGTCAATCTCTTCATCCCAGCAACCGGTGACGAAAAGTAAACATCCTTCTCTAAAAGATGTTATATTGTCAATAAAAGGATAAGGTGAAAGGGACCAACTTACCTTATCAATGTTTGTGTTATCCAGGGCAGCATCTATCTCATCTAAAATAAAAAAAGGTGCTGGCCGAAAACTGTAAAGACAGGACAGTAGTTGCATTTAGATAAAAAATGTTAATAAAATTTCTCATTACTTTAGAGATTCACTTACTTTATCATGAACATTTTCTTAAGTAATAATGACAGGTAAAGACTAATGCCTTTAGGAATGGCTGGATACCCTTCCTAGCAGATTTTTTGAAAGTGGAACACTCTCTCCTCTCTGCTTGCTCAGCTGCGTAGTTGGGTAACACCATAAAATTTCTCTTACCTGTGTATAGCAAACACAAGAGCCAGAGCTGCCACAGATTTTTCACCTCCTGACAAACTGTCCATTGGCATAAAGCGTTTTCCTGGAGCCACACAGTTAAAGCCAATGCCTTCCAGATAAGGCTCCTCAGGATTTTCAGGACTAAGGAAAGCCTGGAAACATCCACATTTCATTATTAATCATTTTGTAAGCATCACTATTAAGATGCGTATTTTTTAGGTTTAAATACTGACTGAGCTAGTGTTGAAACAGGTAGGTTAGCTTCATTTGTTGCAAACACATGTTCATCTACAGTGAAGAGCTGGTTGTTTTGGAGTGGTGCAAAGTTAAGACCTGCCTGATGTTTAGTCTAGTGGAGAAGGTATGTTCCCTGTAACCTTGAAGACAGAAATGCTTTATTATCCCATCCAGCTGAGAAGCAGAAGGGATATATTTAAAGATACTTAAGGTATTCACTGAATATCTCAGGGAAAAGCCATAATCTGAACTTTTAAGACTTAAGAGTTCCAGCCTTAGCCCTTGATACATCAACTGTCTACAGAATTTGATGTAACCAAATCATCTGGAAGTTTACTCTTTATTTCTGACATTAATATTGGAACACTAGCAAAGATTAATACAACTGTGACACCTGTTTCTTTTAAACTGCTAACAGCTATCTTTTAAAAATATTTACTGAAGGGGGAATAGAGAGCTTCAAAACCTCACACCAAGCACTAGCACTGAAATGGTGATTTATCATTTTTAGCTTTATCTATACTAATGATTAAGTGGTTTTAATTACTTACTACTGGATCACCTGATTGGTAAACCACTGTTACTTTAAAATGGAGTACTGGAATACGTTTCACATTTGTGTCCTGGTAATTTACAGGTCTGCTAAATACAAAAAGTAAAACTAACCCAGACTGAGTAGTTGTCAACTGAGATGCCATTTCTCTGTCTAAAGTCAAGCATGCATTGATAGACTACCCAATCCTCCTCTGGCCCCAAAATTGTTAAGTCTTTACCACTTGGGTAATTTTCTTCTTCAGGACTGTCTTTTGAAATCACAAAGTAATGTGTTACTAAGTCCTCTTATTGCAGATAACCAAGCCATTGAGCAGGTCTTTTAAACCAAGCCCCTGAGAACATGACGAACCTGGGCACTACTGTTTCTGCAAAGTTTCTTGTAGATCTCATCAATGGCTACGCAGGCATGCTCAAAGCACTGGCTAAAAAGCTCATATCTCTTTTTCTTCACCTGTTCAAATTCTTGCCTGCGTGCTCTGGCCTCCTTTCTGCTGGTCTCAAAAGCTACGGAAATAAAATGTTGAAAATATTCCATAATAAGCCTCTAAGCAAGTACACAGAACAAACATCTACAGTGAAGCGTAACAAGCATCAAAGAAGACATTTGCTGCAGAAGAAGGTCCTGGTGTACACACAAGGAGTTTATTATGAGTCTCTTTCCAGATTCCAAATAGAGGCCCCAAAACCCAAAAAGCTGGGATGTATTCGATCTGCTCTATGCCATATTCTTTTGGAGCAGTGAACAAAATTCTTCTCCCAGTTCCTTCCTTAAGCTGGGAAGCCATTTTTGTTGTGTCTTCCTTCTGAAGCTGGGAAGCACCAGCATTAACCTGTAACAGTTTCAGAATTCCTTAGTTTTCTTAACACGTTACCACCTGCAGTGCTCTGATGCTACCAATAATTTTGCAGTAATGCTCATGTCTGAGCTCTGGACAACATATATAAGCTACTCCAATTATTTAAGAAAGATGTGAAGAATTTTATGATTAAAGTCAGCAATTTTGGAAAATAAGCAAGAATACTTTGTGATGTCATTTGGCCAACAAAGTTTCCATTCACACAAACTGTATTTCAGTAAGCTAACACAGAGGAAAGTATATGTTAGTAATTTGTTTACAAATAATTAAGAAGACAACTGAGGATAAACACTCGAGCATAAAAATACCTTCATATCTTAAAGAAGCAAAGTCAGCAGGATGAACCCCAGAAAGAGAAATTTCAGTTAGGGTGAAAACCCTCACAGTCAGAAGAGATAAATATGAAAGACTCAGCATTACCATCTAATGATTCGTGGAACTTGTTCAGAGCGAGCTGCAATTTCTCAACTGCTCTCAGGTTTGGAGCAGCTGCCTTCATTAAAGTATTCCCTTTAGATTTTATTTCCTGCTGCATCTGGTTCACTTGTTCCTCTATATCCTTATCAGACTCTAGGTCCTAAAGAAAAAAAAATACTAGAGCAATAAAATTTGCTTTTAGGCCAAGACATTTCAACATATATGGAAAATACGGTTTCTGGAAGAAGTATCCCGCTCATCTAAGAGCTTTAACTACAAACACCATAAAACACAGAACTCCACTCAGGGTCTTAATGAATGAGTCCTAAGTATTCTTCCACAAGACCCTTAAAAGCAGACAACAGATTCCCTTCTAGAAGTCTGGGTTAAAATAGAACAGAGGAGGAGGAGGAGTTGGTTTCCCTACTTGATTTGCAATGAAAACCTTTGAAGGCAGGTTCTCGGTGAATTGTTTGAGACAAGTTGCAGTGATGACAGATTCATCCCTTGCTCTGTACCCAGCCTCTGACATTGAATTATTTTCCTTATAATTAAAAAGGAAAAAAAAACAAACAAAAACCAACCCACAAACAAACAAACAAAACCCCAAACAACAAAAAATGTTAAAAAATATGATCTAATGGACTGTTACAAAGGGAAGTATTATAGTCTCAGTCTCTGAAAACAATACAGAGAGAAAGTGGTACAACCACCCTGGCAGGCAATCATTTGTTTCTGGAGTTTTCAGTCACAGTGATGGAATTTAAAGGCAGAAGGTAAAGGAGGAAGAAAAACAAGAAAAAGAGCTCTGGTTTGTTTATCTACTATTTCTCCATTGCATTTTTATTCTATTTATTAAGTTAAAACTTAGGTGTATGGGAAATTGACCTACCTAGAAATCCCATACATCAGTGCTATGTATTGTGGCAAAACCAAAACACACACACACACACTTTCAAACAAAAGAGATTACTTTCAGGTCTTCTGGGAGACTGCTGTAGTCTATCTGAATTGCCTCTTCCCTTTCATAGATACTTGAAGTAGTTTGAGTGCCTTCTTTTTCAGTTCCTGGCTATAAATATGAAGGACATTACATTCAGAAATATGACAGTTAACTTGGACACTGTTAAAATAATACATCAAAAGGATGTGAAAGGAGGAGACAGTGATAACACGAATGACGTAAACTTATTCCACAGCTTCTCCCCTAGCCAGAATGCAGTTAAGTTAGTTAAAATCTTAGGAGTCTAATTAAAAAATGCACCCTTTAAATGAAGATTAAAACATCTGCTAATTTCAGTCTGAAAGCACTAGTACTGTATTTGTAATTTATATAGAACAATATGCAATCTTCTGATCTGCTCATTCCCACCTATCCTCCATCTTAAGCACTTGTCTAAGGAATGAGTTCAGCCAGACTCCTTCCAAATTCACAGACTTGTTACAAGTCCTTCAGACCCCATAGCTCTTCTCTTTTCTAAGAGTGGAGACAAGTTAAATTCCCCTCACAACAGATACACTGGAAAAAGAGGGAAGACAGAACGGTAATGAGGGTCAGTCCTCTGCTAGCAGAAGGAATTCTAGTTTAGCCTATCCCTGTTTTCTGTGAGTGTCTACACCTACCGGAGACAAAAGGATGATTTTAGACAGCACTTACAGGAAGGATGATTAAGCAAATATCATTTCAGTCTATATACACATGACACTTAGGTTTCTGAATTGATCCCTGTGTGTCCTCTTACATATGTGCATCTCTAATGTTACTTGATACCAATTTTCTTGTACCACAGCTATTTTACATATGTCACAGGAATGCATTTCAAGCACAAGCAAAAATACTTGCAGTGATCCTGTCTACAGAAATGAACAAAAATCCTTCTCCTGAATGGATGCAGCCTGATCACATCAAACCAATGTATTTATTGTAATAGTGCTCTGTGAGACAAACAGTCTTGTAAGGAAAAATAAGCATCTTTAAATACAAGACTGAATAATTGCTCCTCCACGAGACCTGTCTTCTGTAAATATTTTAAGTACCTCTAGTTCACTGATGTCATCCAGTGATCCCGACAGGAGCTGTAATTTCAAGTCCTGCACCTTGCATTCGAGAAGCATATTATGTCGTTTCAATCTCTTCTCTTCCAGAGAGGTTTCTATAGCTGTAGCTTCCTTTTGTAATTTTGAAGCTTCCCTACATGCACAAAAGGCACAAAACAATTCCTAAGAGCAGAATCATCACCGCCAAGAACATCCACACAATGTGACAAACAGCTACCAAGCACAAAGAGGGATTTTGCCTCTATAATCCCCAACAAACATAAGGGGAAAGTACTTAACTTCTCCCATCCCCTTCACTCTCCCAAATTCCTCCGGAGGGAGCTGGGAACCGCACTCGATTCCAGCAGCGAGCCAACCCTCTGCTATTCCTCATTGTCTCTGCTCCACAGCAAGCGCCAGGAGCGTGGACATAGTTTTGGTACATTGCCAAGTTCCCACTATTGCATGTTCAAATATCCACCTTTCCTAGCTACAACTGAACTTCCTTCTGTTCAGCTCTGCTGAACATTCACGGAGAGCTGATCCTTTTAAAAACTCATCGAGTCTCTTTTATCATTGCTCTGTTTGAAATACACCTTGATTCTTTCAACAAATTCCTTTGATAGCATCAAGCTGCTAAATAAGGCAGAGACATGACAGTTACACTGTTGAAGTTACACACTATGAGAAGAAATGACTGGGTGTAAAATCTGAGTTTATATAAAATACCATAAGTTTACTAAGTCATATTGTGTCAACATGTTGGGGTTTTGAAACATAGAGAAAACTCCCAATTAAGAGACATTAAGCACTTCAATAAAGATGCATAAGTAAACTGAAGTATAAACTGTCCCCAGACCAGATGATTTAAAAGAAGAGTAAGGACAAAACAGTGACCTAGAATTAATATTAGTTTAAGGTATCCAAGAGTTGGAAGGCCTGGAGAAAATAAGAAAGACAGAATCATGAGAAAAAGATAAATCCTCTCATTAATTGAACCAACTGCTCAAATAAAACAAAGATATGAAGTGACCATCAAACTTGGTATGCTCCCCCCAAGCTGTTTGCCAATATGTACTTATCAGAAGTCATAATACAGGATAGGTAATAAGACAGTGTTATTCTGTATGGTTTGTGCAGTGGCTCTCAGGAAATCATCTCATTCACGTTCCTTTTGGGGACCACATACTGAATAAGAAACACTTTTTATCTGATGCATACTGCAAATTATCATGTCTCTAATGAAACTTTCACAAGAAAGCAGAACAAGAGAAATTCAAACATCTGATCACTAAAACTCTTCTCCACATTACTGTATTAATCATTCTCCCAAGAGTACAATTAGTAATTACCTATTAAGAGTTAACAACATCTTTCTGAACTCTTCAACTTCATTCTGGGTTTTTATAACCTCAGATTTATGAGCACTTAATCTATCCTTAAGATGTTGCTGCTTCTCCACAATTTCATTCACTTGTTTTAGAAGCTTTTTCTCATCCTGCATAGAAACATTTACAGAAAATCTTGATATGGAACCTTTATCACACAGAAGGAAAGAGTTAAAGTTTTAATCTGTTACAGCACATTCAAACGCCTTACGGCACAACACCTGGAAGGCACTGGAAAAATAGCATGTCTTACACACAGGAAGATCCAGCTGGTTTGTACACATAGGCACAGCCAGCTCCAGATTTGTGACCGTACCGGGCCATAAAGCCACGGGATAAGGCAGGGATCCTAGGATGCCCCCTTTTCCTCGGTCAGTCCCTTGCCGTGCAGGGGGATCCCATCTGCTGTACATCTACATCATAGTTAGCAACATCTAAGGTAACCTGAAATCTTTTAAAAAGCATTGCTCATTAAAGATAAATGCTGAGGTAACCCCCAGAGAACAAATGATCTGTGTAGGTACTCTAGAAGAGTCTCCTCCTACTTAACTCACTGCTAACCAGAGAGAAATTAGGTGCTAGAATATACTAACACATAGCTAACACATACTAACAATAGCCAACATTACATGCACGAAGACACGGCCTATGGAAGACCAGTAGTACAGCAACCTAAACAAGAGTTACTGGTGCTGCAGTACCCAAACAAAGTACCTCCAGAATTTAATACAATCCTCCTCTGGGGCAAAACCAGCTGACTTTGCTCAGTCGTATGTCAGCGGGATTATGCACGTGGGTGCAGTCACAGAGTAAGGGTCAGCTGTTTTCCTCGGTATCAGAAACACCTGCCTCTAACTTTAAAATACAGAGTGCAAAGGATGCGTATGGATTTGAGGGGTTTTTTGCCCACTTTGGGGTAGTTTTTCATTTCACTTTTGTTTTTTATTCAAAGCACATTTACACCTATTTTCTCCTTTATTTTCCAGTGCACCACAAGCATAATTTATTTAACAAACATTAATGCAACAAAAAATTGCTTATTCATAAAGAACCCTATGAAGAAGGAAAACATAGGTATTCCTTCAACTAAAAATCTAAATTCATTTTCACAGAATTATTTTAAGTCTATTAGTGGCTGTGAAGTACCCTGAAGATGCAAAGTACCAGAGTTGTTTACTATTACTCATAGAATCTTCTAGAGAATTTCAGCCATATGTTACTATTTTTATCTGTCATCATATGCTGTCTTGTCCTATGAACTACACACAGCCAAGCACAACACCTGCAGCAATCCCAAGTTTAGTTTTTAGTAAGCTTGTTTTTAGTAATAAGTACCCTAATATGACAGGTTATTCTGAGCTGAAAATGTTAAAAATAAATAAATAAATATTAGACTTGCATACTGTCATTTATAAAGTCAACACTGAATTAAGCCCTAGAAGAAATACTCAACAGGTTCAACTACATAAATTCAAAATAGTAATTCAAGGCATTCTTTCCTCTCAGCCCCATAAAGACAGATACATTTTACAGTTACCTTCTGCAGCCTGATAATCTCAGCTTGCTCTTTATCAGTGGTCTCCCTCAACATGCTGACTGTGTGTGTCAGTTTTTGCAGATGTTCTCGATTATATTCCAGCTGAATGTTTAATCGTGTCTTCTGATTTTCAAACTCCAGTCTAGTCAAAGGACAGGGTTTCAAACTGATGCTTAGAAAGCAGGACAGCGACTGTGATTTGAAGTTAGTACTTTTTCACAGGACTAATGATGGCAAGTTAGGGCACGAGGAAAGCCAAGGTTGTATGTACAGTGTAGCGTAAGGCCATTGAAAAGCTCCTCCTTTCATTGCTCTATTTCTAACTTCTTACACTTCAACAGACTTCATCTCTTGCAAACATAAATACGTCACCGAATCGCTTCGGCCAGCAGGTTCTTTAAATGCAAGGGAACACACTGCCCTACAGCCTCATTTGCAGCCCTAGCCAAAACTGGGTATTTGGACTCGTTTCTGAAAACCAGAGAGTCTCTCAGCAGCTGAAGAGATGGCTGAAAAGAACTCGGAGCTCGGCAGCAGCTGTTAACTCTCATCGGATAGAGAGGGTCTATTTTCCATAAAGAATGCCAGGAAGTGCACAAACTGTCACCTGCACGCCTGTCGTACAAGGAGGCAGTTCATTCGAACGTCCTGTGGTCCCGTGTGGCAGGGCCTGTTTGAGCAGAGTACCAGCTGAGGCTTCCGGTGAGACAGTTAAGATCCTGCTTTGCTTAAAATCCTGTTCCTATACCGAATCCCTGCATCCTACAACCAGTTCTCCTTCAAGAGCTCTCACGAATGAGTAAACCTTCATGCCATCCTCAATCGGTGAGAGCGCCGTTCTGGAATGGGGATTTTGGAAAACTACTCTTTGGGTTTTTCTACAGCAGCGCTACCAAAATACCTTTCAAGTTTGCTGCAAAATGTCCCTGACCCTAAGTGTCTAATAAACCCAAACCACAGCGGTGCAAATGCCAGCTAATGCTTGCAGTGCTAATGCAACCTTTTAGTCTTCTGCATTTCTACGGCGCTTCCCATGACCGCGCTACTCATTTAGCAGCCTGCCCACCATAATACAAACCACTTCTTTACACTTCAGTTACTAATACCACCTTTTCTTAGCAATCTCCTCTTGTTGTCTCAGGTGTTCTTGCTCATACACACGAATATTTTCTATACCAATTTCTTCACAGAATTCCCAGAAGACAGCATCTTCAGCCTTTCAATAAAGAACAGCAGAGGAAAAAATGTTCAGGCTACTTTGCAACTGACCAAAGTAAACCACCGGGACGAGCACTTCATGCTACAGGCTGGATTTTCAAGGTACTTTAGGAAAGAGCAAAGTGAACTTCTAAGAAATAATATGTACTTGAAATTTTCAGATAGCTTTTCGGTACGGGTGCCAGATACAAGGCAGGTGACCTGTAAAAGGTTTAACTGATCCAAGCTCTTTGTGACAGCCTCTGGTCATCCCAAAGACAAAGTTATCACAGTGTAACCAACTTCCCTGGTTTTGTATGTTGTTCCCAGACAACCGAGAAGAGAAAGCTTATAAAATTCAGGACATAAATCAGATATACTGAGTTTCTTGGTTCTTCATTTTATTCCTTTCAAGTTATTCATAAATATTAATCACTATGTACCAGTTATCCACAGCAAAAAACCTGCCACCAAATCTCTCATTTCCTACTTACACAGGATGTACTAGCAAAAGCTTCAGTCAAAACCTGAAACGTTAATGAAAAATTCCAGCAGGCAGGTAATAGTGTAGGGTGTGTATGGCAGGTCTGAACAAAGAAATGCAACAGCCTACAGCCTTGGAAAGGAAACCCAATGGACTGGGCAAAATTTTAAGAGAACTTGACAGGTCAAACCCCAGTATTTTTTATATTACTTCAGTACCCAGACTTGTTCAAGCAGATATCAAATACTACATTAAGTCAAGTTATCACATTCAAGTAACACTATCTTTGGAAACAGAAGACCAGGCTCCATTTATTATTCTTTTTATTTCAGAAGAAATAAAAGAAAAGTTCCCTGGATCTGGAATACTTAAAGCCTAAATAGCACTGATTTTCTCAGTGCTTGCAGATGACAGACACTTGCATTCCCCCATGACTGCAACACAAGGAAGACAGAGAACACACAGGAGTTTTGGTTTCTTCTTACATGCAAAACTCCAGTCACAGACTAATCCAAGAGAGGTGGGTCAGAGGCCAGGCACTAATCACACATTTACTGTGCACCTCAAGTAACTGCAGACAGTGGTGAGGAATCTCTCTAAGAATCAACATCTACAGAAGCATCTAGGTGCAGGGCTGGGAACTTTCCAGATAAAACCACAGTATCCCTTTCCACAGTCTGTACCAGATTTCTTTCTTTGGCAAGCGTACGAACAAATGCAGCCACTAGAGAGAAGCCCCACCTACTCAAAAAAACTCAAAATAACAAAACCTAAATCAACCAACCAAAAAACAAACCAACAAAAACCCCAAACCTGATGCTCTTTTTCTACTTTTCTAGTATATAGTGGTGTGAGAGATCATCACCTAGACATGACAACAGCAGAGTTCAGAGCAAAGCACCCTAGCAGTGCTGAGAACTGTAGAAAACTGATACAGAGCTCTCTTCCTAATGGCATGAGCATGGCTCATCTCTTCTGCCTGGGAGCTGCAGAAGAGGTGGATCTTCTGCCATCCAGATGAAAAGATACTGATAGAGCCTTTCCATGTAGACAGGGGACAAGAAATGAGCAAATCATGTTTATTAGCAGAGCAGGAAAAGGTGGGGGAAATCAACTCACCTTCATGAAACACAAAAATTTTCACCTATGTCAAAGGAAATGATCATGTATATGTGAAGGAAAGCTTCGTCTAATATTCAAGAAGTAGATGGATTTGGTTGTTTGGGTTTGGAACATAAAAGTCACAGAATTTCTATTACCTTGGTAAGAAAGGTAGAGAATGTGGGAAAATTGCTGGAGTAACTTATAACCCTTGCTGACAAAGTAGTTTACACTGTTAGAAGTTGCACAAGTTCTAAAAGTCAGCAGAAATAGAAGTTTCTGTAGTATAAGAGCATAAGCTATCATGACTATGACAGAAGGCATTACCTGATTTATTTTTTTCTGTAATTCTTCTATTTTTTCTTTTCTTTGGGCTACTCCTTCATTCAGCATATCATGCTGAGACTCAACATTTAACAGTTCGCTTTCCAGTTTTGATTTTTCCTAAATAGGAAGAAAGGAAAAACATGGTATTTTTTCCTGGGAGAATGCTCAATATTCTAGAAATTAAGAGACAGCTCTGTTCCAGACCAACTGTATTTATCTGATTTAAAAACATTAAATATTTTCTTCTCAAATGCCACTTACTGATGTGCATGCAATGGTCTTAATGAGCAGAAAAGCAAATTGAGTGTCATTTCAAATGAATTTTGACTTGCAAAATTCTGAAGGTTACTAAATGATGAACCAAGCCTACCAGAAATTAAAATTTAAAACCTAAAAATAGGCAAAGCCTCACGTACGTTTCTTTGTAATGTTGGTTTGTATATTTTATTAATTCCTTGGTCATAAGGGCTGTATTTAAAACAAATTGTACTAGAAAGACTATGCAAGAAAGTAGTATTTACTACCAGAAATATTAAAGATGAAAAATGATAAAGGTTTAGTACTATACCACATAGACATTAGCAAGATGCTTCTTTTTAATAAGCTCTAATTCACTCTGTGAATATTTAAGACGTGTCTGCATTCCATGGCACTGAGCACGCAACTGCTTCAAGTCAGTCTCCTTCCTCCTGATCTTCATTAAATCCTAGAAAAATATTATGATGGCAGAAAAAGCATTTTACACCAAAAGGTGACTTAACTGGAAGCTACTCGGTTTTTGTATTTATGTACTAGACAGTCTGCATTCAAGGTGAATGTGACAGCATCAGCCGTATTCAACAGGCATTCTGTGACAGATGCCTTTCTCAACAGAAAGCATCTGCTTACAAATCCCTCAATTCCCACTCTCTCTCTCCTCTCAAATAACTAGGGGTATGACAAATCATTTCTGACTGACAAGTTTTGGTCTGTGCTGGTATTTTCACGTGGACAGAATGAATTCCCTTCTTCACTAAGAGGGTTCAGGTACTTAAACCAGCAGCTCATTTGGAGGGAACTGGAACACACAGCATCGTCCTGGCTCCCCACCGCTGCGGTATCTGAACCGACCCACCAGCTCCGGGCAGAGTGGATCTCAACCCTCAACCCGCAGCTGATTAAGCAGAAGAGGATAAACAGCTACTATGTCCTGCAGGCATCTTCTTGAAGTTTTCAAAATCAAGTTTTGAGAAAAATCACCTTCCCATAGCTGAATTAAAATAGCTACAGCTTTTACTCCCTTATGTCTTCTGCAGTTAAGTGCTTTTAAAGACACCTACCTTTAACTCATTAATCAAACTATCTCTTCTTTCTTTAATTTTATTAATTTCTTTCTCATCCCAACATCTAGCTTTAAATCTTAAATCACTTGATCCTCCAGAAATCACTCCAGATTTCAGAAACAAAGTTCCATCAAGAGCCACTGTCTGGAAGAAGATAATAAATTAGAAAAAAAAAAAAAATCTGAACACAAAGCAGCCAAAACATCCCATGAACTAGTGCACCAAGGTATGGCAAACAAGCAACAACCACATTTTAGTTGGACTCTCTTTTTTTTCCCCATTTCAAACCAGTTAATGTTATACCTGAAGCCACCAAAAAAGAAATTAAAAAACTTTTTAGTTTCTTGGCACTAGTAACATTTTGCTATTACTACAACTGATCAAAAGAGGAAATGAATTTGTGCAATTTCCTTGTATTTAGGAAATTAATATGAGACATTTGTGTATACATTAGCAACTTAGAAGGTTATGTCTGGTTCAGTAGAGCAAACCAGGTGAACAGAGCAAGGGGAAACAGCTTGATTGTAAATGGTAAGTGTACATTTTAGTAAAGAACTTGGGTGTTTTTGTGACTTAACTGGATTCCAAGTAACCATTAGTTCACACTCACCTTCAACTTAAAGCTGTATTAATCAAGATTTTATAAGGATTACTAAGTGTGTAAAAAGGGCTCTTCAGACTGAGACAGCAGGAGACATGGCTAAGAAGAAAGAACTGCAGGAAGACAGAGAAGCTTCCAGTTCTCGACACAGTCTGTATCTACAGCTAGGAGACTGTCAGGTATTTCAGTGAATTTTGGAAAGCATTTCTTTACAGACAACCTAGCAAGCTGAAGCTTCTATTTTCTAATCTGACAGTTTTATGAACAGAATTCTCTCTCTGTCCTTCTCCTCCTTTTCATCACGAGGACCATCCCAAGAAAGGCATTTGTACACTAGCTATCCTCTAATTTGCCTTCCTTTCCCGGGCAATCACATAAATGTATTACTACACCCAGGAGAAGAGTCCTGTGAACTCTCTGGGGGTTTACTTATGTGGGAACAGACTAGACAGCACAGTACCCTTGTGTGCTTATCTGCAATAGCCGGTGGGATGTGTAAAGAACAATTATTTAAACGGCATCAAATACATAAAGTTGCAATGAAAAACATGCAGCAAAAGTCAGCTTCTTACTTTCAACCTCACAGGTCCATCAAATGCTATTTGTTTTGCTTCTTTAACTGTTTCACAGATCAAGCCATTTCCACTCACAAACTGAATCACTTTTTTCAGCGGTGCAAATGGAGTTTGTATAACGTCCACCATCATTTTAGCTCCTTTTATCTCTCTCAACTTCTCATTGATTGGTTTAACCTACAAAGCAAATCAGCAGTGTTTGGAATCCACATTGCAATAGCAAAGCGTGTCCAAATCCAAGTGGTCTGGGAACAGGAGGTACAGGTAACAGAATAAGGGTCACAGTTGCTGTAAGACTAGAAGTAGAGCTGGTTTTCATGCATGGGCCTTGATGTGATGCAACCACCAGTGCTCAAGGAGCTAGCTGATGTCATTCCAAAGTCACCCTCAACAATCTTTGAGTGATCATGGCAACCGAAGGAGGTGTCTAAGGCCTGGAGAAAACCAAGTGTCACTCTTGTTTTCAAAAGGGACAAGAAAGACCACCCAAAGAACTACAGGACAGTCATCCTCACCTTGATCCCTGGGAAGGTGATGGAGAAACTAATCCTAAAAAGCATTTCTAGACATAGGAATGATAAGAAAGTCTTGGAGGAGTAGTAAGCATGGATTCACCAAGCTGTTTATGCTTAACCAACCTGATATCCTTCTACAGTGAAATGACTGGCCTGGTAGACAAAGGGAGAGCAGTGGATATTGCCTGCCCAGGCTTCAGTAAGTCTTTCAATACTGTCTCCCATAAGATTCTCACAGAGAAGCTGATGAAATGTGGGTTGAATGAACAGACAGCGAGGTGGACTGAAAACTAGCTGAACACAGGCCCACAGGCTGCTGACTGGTGGCACAAAGTCCAGCTGGAGGCCAGTAACTAGCCATGTCAATACTGGGACCAATCCTGCTTAACATCTTCATCTGGATGACAATACGTCCCTGCTTACTGCAGGGGGGGTTGGACTAGATTACCTTCAGAGGTCCCTTTCAACCTGGGGCACCCTATGTTTCTGTGATGGAGCAGAGTACCCTCAGCAAGTCTGCTGATGGCACAAGACTGGAGGAAATGGCTAACAGGCCAGAGAGTCATGCTGCCATCCAGAGGGACCTCAGCAGGTTGGGAAAATGGGCCTAAAGGAACCTCATGCAGTTCACCTCATAAGTGCTGTGCCTCAACTCTTTCAGTTAAGCTTAAATAAGCAAATACCAAGATTTACAAGCATATCATCTTCTGATAACAGCAAAAAGAAAAATGTACTTACATCAAGGTAATCCAAAGCAAGGAAAGTTTCAGGTTCAGCTCGCTCTTGTTTTAGGAACAGAATGCAATCTCTTGCTGTTTTTTCCGTGGCAACAACAATAGCAGTCATGTATTTGCTGAATACCTTGGTAACAGCAAGCTGGTATTTCTTATGAATAGGATGACACAGGTCGGAGAGTCTTCCAAACTGAAGATAAAAATACAGACAAGTATCATGTTACTTTAGATATCAAATAATATTTCTGCACACAAGATACAGAAGGAGTAAGAGGCAAATGTGTTACTTATCTGCCAGGTGCACTCTCTTACAGTTGCTGTGTATCAGAAAAAAAATAGAAATTGTGTCAGTCATCATCCAAATGGCAAAAGTACCCCTTCAAAACCTGATGGGATTGATTTTTTTTTGCCTGAGGGTACAGTTATATAGGTCAGTGTTTTACTCAGAATCTCTAGTATACACTTCTAAAAGTATGACAGAGTGACAAAAGCAAAGTTAGCTAAGGATCTTTTCTGGGGAGAAAGGAAGTATCTAAGACACAGTAAGAGCTTTGAATTACAATAAAATCTTTAATAAACGGAACTGTTGAAATGGTAGCAAGGGAGGCATTATTCCAGTTTCAAGCCCCAAAAGAATTATCTGCCTACTATGTTAGCAGGAAAAGAGCAAGAACTGCTTTTCATGCCCTGCACAGTCAAATAACCAAGCCTGTTTTGCCAAGTATTAACACCTCCATAGACAAAAGCAATTAGTTCTTTGCTGTATGTGCTCCCTAGAGATCTTTCGATCCATTTCTGCAATAACAGGCACAGCTGAGCTTTCTGTGAGTAACTGAAGCTACTAAAGCACATCCTGAGCATTATAACCTGTGAATTCATAATCTTTCTGTATGTTGACACATAGCTACTGGTCTCCTCTTGCACATCTACAGTTTTATCCTTATCAAATTTAAACAAAGAACAGGTAAGAGTTATGTAAGAGGTCATCCATAGCACTCTCTCATGAATGACAGGAGATAATCTCCAGTAGATCAAATCACTGGTTTTCTCACACGGTGTCATGTACAGGGATGTTTCTATCTGTAGCTTAGACGTGATGTTTCAACCATGCAAAACTGTCCAGAAGATGTATATACTTTCAGACACAGGAATTTAAGCCTAGATGGAACGACAGATTTCTGTGAAAGCAAATACTGACAGCCCAACTGAATCTGTACCAATAGCAACCTTGCCAATTAAAAGTACTATTGCAAGAATGCTATCTTGAAAATTAAATTGTAAAAACTAATCATCTGCAAAATTCACTTTGTTGATCAGACAAATCCATGAAAATGAGCATCACTCATGGAATCACATTACTGCATGGCTGTTTCAGTACCTGGAACGTTCACAGACCATTACAAGTATGTTTTAGCAGAAGAACAGAAGCTTTAGAATGGATGTAAGGACTAAACATTTGGAAGCAGTATGCCATATTTTGCCTATGAAATCCAGAAAACTGACACCAAGATTTCATCCAGTTCCGCCCAAGTACGGACCAGAACATGAAATGTGTCATGACCTTTCCATCCTGAGACTTTAATGTAGATCATGTTCAGCCATCTGGAATTAGTACACCAGACTGTCAGGACTAGCTCAGAAGCTACTCTGTTGCCTCACATGCTGGTGTACAGATACTTGCTGCAAGAACAAGAGTAACTGAAGCAGAGATTGTTAAGACTCTGCAACAGGACATTTTATGTAACCAATTCACAGAATCATAGAATCAACTTAGCTAGTTTCTATTTCTTAGAAGCCATCACATAGGTAAGCACTCTTAAATTTGTAGCTCCTGAAGCAAAACGACAGAGAACATCCTGAACACCAGTTCTCCCCTAAGCCAGCAAGGTCTCACTAATCTGATCCAGTTCTTTTCAAACAGGGGCAGCAATGCAAAGTGAGCAAAAGGAAATACACCAATTATCTTTTTATTGTTTACAACATCTTTGTTAACATGGATAAAAAAAAATCTGAAGCTGAAAAGCAAATTTCTTAATCTCTCAATGAAGCAACAGGATCAGATACTTGCCAGATTCTGAGGAGATTTTGCACAAGATCAAGAAGCAAAGAACATTTTATTTTTTACGTTCTTATGGCAGCACTACAAAGCAGAGATATGTCATCCTCTAGACACTAAAAAAATATATAAATACCCACCTTGTACACCTCAACTGGCTACATAGATCAGAAAGGATTGATTATACTGAGCCATTCTCAGAGTGACTACTCAATTGATTAGATTTATTAAAAAGTTCTTACTTTGAATGGCTTCCAATGTTGGAGTAGGTATTTTTTAAGTGTCAACAGAAAGATTTAAATATGCCTCATATAACAATCAATGTCTGCTGACATTCAGAATCAATACACAGAACACTTGATGGCATTACTGAAGAGCAATTTCAGTAAAATATAGTAACTGATAAGCAAAGACAGACCACTTGGTAACATAAAAATCTCATGCACCTAAGCAAAACTGTCCTTCAGAAGTATTCTTTCTGGAAGAAATGGTCTCAACCAACCTTCCTGTTCATCTGGTCAAAATAACTGTCAAAAATACGTGTGAAGACAGAAGAAAACAACGACAAAAAGAAAAAAAAAATAAAAAATCAATCACCACAAAAATCACCCAAGTAAACAGTAAACTGTCTACTTCTGGCAATTGTGAATAATGATGAGAGTATATGTTACTGTTTTTTCAGTAACACTAGTTCAGCAAGTACCCTCAAGCAAGCATGGTTTAAAAGAACATTCAAGACAGTCCAATTTACTCTAGCTGTTTACTCACTCTTCAATCTTAACTCTAAAATAAGGCATTGAAATAAGGCCATTCAATTACCACAGAATCTGGATATAGTCTTTTGAGACTCTCCAGGACCTCTGCTCTCATTTGCTGACGTCTTCCTTCGTGGTAATCAATTTTGGCATTCTGCAGTTCACCAGCTATTTTGTTCAATTCTTCATTCACTTCAGCCATTCGTAGTGTTGAATTTTCAATTTCCTTAGCTAGCACTTCCTCTTGCTCTTTTTTCTCTTTAAATGATTCACTTTGAACAGAAGCAAAAATAGGAAAACAATTTATTATTTCATTAATACAAGCTTTTAGCTTATAAAATTAAAGTCATTCTGTGGTCACAGACTCTGCAAATCATTAAAGATTTTAAGTATCTGCAAGAAGCTTTTTCTTATACAAGCTGCATTTTATAGTATAAGCTAATTTTAAGGTTTCAGAATTGAGTTCAAGTGAGAGTTTCTGCCTGTGTTATACGGAATCATAGAATCACAGAATGTTTGGGGTTGGAAGGGACCTCTGGAGATCATCGAGTCCAACTCCCCTGGCCAGATCAGGGTCACCCAGGGTATGTTGCACAGAAATGCATCCAGAGGGGGTTTGAAAGTCTCCAGAGAAGGAGACTCCACAACCTCTCTGGGCAGCCTGTGCCAGGCTCTGTTGCCCTCACAGTAAAGAAACTGGAGAGCCCAAAACTGGACACAGTATTCCAGGTGTGGTCTCAGCAGGGCAGAGCAGAGGGGCAGGAGAACCTCCCTCCTCCTGCTGGACACAGTTTTCTACAGGCACCCCAGGATGCCATTGGCCTTTCCTGCT
>VWZY01011182.1:0-26311 GCA_013399075.1 Chloroceryle aenea
AGTACTAACAACAGTGGTCCAAATGGTATAATGGTTACCCCTCGGCACTTGGATTTTGGGAGCTGCCTGTCATTTGAATTTTATGTTTTTTTCAAAAAAGCTCCCAAGTTCTATTTTGCTTTCTACTCCAGTCTTGGAAGTACCAGACCTTCACAGTCTGAGGAAATAATTTTCAGTTTGACTTTTCTTGTGATGCTTATCATGAACCATAGATTAACAAGTGATTAAAATTGCTCTGCAGCCAGTATGTAAGTGTAAATATGAATGATGCATGATTACTCTGAGCCAGCAGACATGTACAAATAATTGGCCTTTAAAGTTCATTAGTCAATTTTATTACAAGTAATGCATTTTCATGATGTTTGTAAATTTATGCACCAGCAGGCATAAGTGATGACAACATTCCACTGACTAGGCAAAGCAATTACAAAAAGCACATCCTCTATTCGACATGCCAATGCAAAACACTGGTTTTAATAATTGGTCATAATATTTTAGTCCTGAGAGTGAGAGCTGCTAAACTCCAGTTACACCAAGTGGCATAGACAGGCAAAGTGTCCCAACGTGCTGAAAATTTGCTTCCAAATTGTTTTCACTGTTGATTCACCCACACTCTCGGTAGGTCTAAATTAGAATGCTTTTGAATTGGATGCCTTTAGATTTACTTTTTCCTTTGTATGCTGATGAGCCTCTCTGTCACAGAGCATTTAGCTATATAGCGCTATTCTCTATATGTGAAGCCAGTAAGAATTGAAAGATAATTGGGAAGATTGTAGAGGTTGTAGTGTCATTAGATCTGTTCCTCTGTGGGCTTGATGAGAAGATTAGTAGTGGAGAAAAGAGGAAAACACTCAGGTGGAAGAAGAAAATGGATTAATCTGTTCAGTAGTGAGAGAAGCTAAACCCCATCTGCAGGCTATTTTCTTAGCTATTACCGGTACTTTTAATCTATGCACGTCTACTTCTGCACTTCTAGGAAGTGACCAGAAATATCTTAGTCAATTAAAAATTAAATGCAAGATAAGATCCATGTGTGATTACACTGAGGTGTTGCATGGCTGTGCTGCCTCCAGATAAGGATTGCTGCAGAATGTTTTCCATTCCCAGGTTATCAACGATTCCCAGCTAAGAGCAATATCCTTTGCAGTACTAGAACCAATACGATACTGTCAACTTGAATCTGTTTCCTCATTGCTTGCTCATCTCAGCTCTCATATGAGACAATTAACATACCATATGCTACACTCTTCATTAGCCAATACATTTGACAGTGCTTCTAAATGCTGTGCATGACATAGCTTTTTATGTGCTTGCACACAGCTGCTTTAATAAAATCTGAGGAGGCAGGTGTGTGTTTATGTGTGTCTGTATAGATGTATGCAGGCATGCATGGCAGTTCAGTTATTGGAATGGTAAACACTCACAGCAGGAACAAACTGATGACGAGTGAACCATAAAAGGTTCAGCTGAGAGAAACTTATAAAGACTTGAAGGGTTCTTTGAAAGCAGATTATATGCTCCTAAAATTTCCATTATTTCACTATAATGGAAAAAAAATCTCACATTAAGTTATAGATCTTGTGGCATTCTGCACTGTGTAGAGAGGATCTCACATTATCAAAACAGATACAGCTCCTCCACTCAAATTGCTTCATTTCTTACATTCATTAAAATTTAAACTTTAATACACAAAACTTCAAACAACCGGAAGCATATGAGCTTCAAGCGCAAATTCCTTAACTCGCAAAACCTGGGCGACATTATCTGTGTTATATTTTGTTCCCTTCTTGCCATATACCCCACTGGTTTAACTGTCAGGTCGACTGCAATAGGTAATAGTGGCAGAACACATAAATGCCACCTCACTGCACTACAAAGCATTCATGAAACTAAGTAGGTTTCATGACTATCCAGTATTGTTGACCATATGCCACCCAAAAAGCTTCCTATGTCACTTGAAGTGACCGTCTTTAAGATAATTTCCTGTCCATTAGTGCCTTGACTAATGAAGGCACTCTGAAGAGCATGCTTCCCACTGCAGTGGTTCTCCCAGTATCATGGGCACATCTCTGACTATGTTACCTTTTGAGGAGTGTTTAATGTTTCCATATGCCCTATAAAGATCTAGTAGGAGTTTTCTGATTTTGCTCAAACCTGTCAGGAGTGTTTGATATCAGAGCTCCTTTAGCTTGTCAAAGTGACCCAAACTGAGCTCACTTGAGATTAAGGACTGGATATTTTCTTAAAACTAAACAGAAACTCCCCTTAGGATTATCCAGAGGAATTGACCTTTTGGTACAAGGGTGAACTTTTCCGTCTAAGTCTCCTTCTGATATTGTCAGGTCTTCTTCCTAGTTAAACTGCTGCTTAGTCATATGTGCTCCAAGTGACAAATGGAGGCTCAGTACACCAAGAATAGATATGTTGGAAATGTCTTGGGATGAATGATGTTGTACTGATCACAGTGTGGAGAGATGCACTGTGTTGCCTGCAGTGTGTTTTGGATAGGAAGGGTTAATAAACTGATGCTTTAACCTGGTGGCCATTCAATTACAATAGCAAAGTGGGATATAGAAAGCAACTACTGTCTCATTTACAGAAGGAAACACTTTGTTTCGGTATGAGCTATGGTTGTTGTGGCTAAAGGATGACATTACATATTACTGTACATTATGTGTTTTCACCACAAGGGAACAGATGAGTATCTGAACAGATACAAACACAGCTGAAAAATGCAGGCTCTTATTTCAGATGCTTTAAATGTATTCACTGGATAATTATCATGAGAAAGGAAAATCTGCCTTGTTTACCTTACAAGGCTTTTCAGAAGCGTAGACTTGTTTTAATTGCATAGAAGCTCTTATCATAGGAAAAAAAAAATTATAGATAAAGTGAATAATTTCAAGATGATGTTGAAGTTATTTCTTAAGTTATTAACAAAATTTCTATTGCAAAGTTTGTGTTTTTGTCTTACTTTTACAGTAGGCTGCTCTTCTCAGTTAACTCTCTCAGGTAGTATGGGACTAGTTGTAGCATTCTTGATAGATTTGGATACTTCATTTGCTGTCCAGGAGAAGAGCTTTTTCTCTTCATGCAGTCCACAGCACACTTCATTTCCTGCCATGTACTAACAGCACCCTGAAATATCTTGTTTATCTTAACAGATCGTTATTTTTTCTCAGGGAACCACCTTTTTTTATATAACTCTCTTAAAACAGCCAGAACAGCATAGAACAGCAAAGAAACAGCTTAATTTACTGCTATCATCCCAGTTTAAAGTTGCTTTTAATGTCTTCACAGTTGCCTTAAGAAGACTGTCAGGAATTTTCAAAGCCATAAGCTGCTTTACCTTTACCTGTCAGAATGAAAACAAACACACAAATCCTTTTTTTAGTGACTTTACCATCTTTTTCTTTTTCAAATAAAACCCTCACATGTGCTAAATACATTTCCAATTGCCTTAATCATAACTGTTGGACAGACGGTCACTGTGTGTCACTTGCCCTCCAGCCTTTTCAGAGCATCAGTGTGTCAGTTCACTGTGCCCTGTCCAAGGCAGCTAGGGCAATTGATGGGACTGCCAGACCTAAACTAAAGTAACAGATCTGCAACTTCGCTTTCAGGGAGACAAGCAAAGCAAAGGCAATTTGGCTTTCTTTTCCCTAGAGACTTTAATTTGCGATGGAAGTCTGGGGAGAGGAGGCAGGGATGGAAGAAGGAAGTGGAGAGCTGTATGTCCAAACCCAGTCCCTGGACCTTACATGCATCCTGCAGCTCTCCTCAGCAGATCCACCCTTGATTTTACTGCAGCCGATGTACTACCATATTCCAAAATTACATCATACTACTTTGTTCTAAAGTTACACAGATTCTTTTTTGGGGTTGTAAATTAACTTTATTTATAGTGGTTGTACATACACAGAAATCTCTGTATTGTTTCAGATTTATATTTTTTTTAATTACTCATGCTGTTCAGAAACTCTATAGAAACAGAATGGGAACCACTGGGCCTGGGTCCAGGCTTTGACAACCTGACTATCAAGGTGTGAAGAAAAGAGTTTTTACAAACTTCAATAAACAGTTACTTTAGTTAACAGTCTGAGTCTTGATTATTCACCCCATTGTGACTTATCCTGGTTTCAGGATAAGTTGTATTATATCCAGACTGAAGGCGGGAGGTTATGTTTCTGCTGAACTCAACAAAATGTGGATTGTGCACTTGTAGTACAGTTGCTTTGAATAGAATCTGGACCCATATGTTGAAACTGTTCTGGTCTCTAATTAAAGACTAGTATCTCTGCACTGCACACTGAGTTATTTTGAGGCAGTGAGAATGCCACAGCAGGGAGTGTACTTTGAGAGTTGGTACTGAAGGCCTTGTTACACCCTGCATTAAAGAAATGTGAGTAACTGTGAAAGCTTCAACTTCACCTGAAACTGTTCCTTTTTTTTTTTTTCTTTTTTTTTGGACAGAAAACCCCAAACCTTTACAGTAATTAAATCTTGTGTTCAGTTGAATGGAACCGAGGAGGTTTTGAAGCCTATTTAACTCCTCTTTGAAATAAATCAAATAAAATATAGGAACAGGGTAAGACTCTTAAGGAGATTTAGGTGCAGCTAACAGAAAAGAGGAGCAGTTAATTGTGCTGATACTCTTGTCTACATCAGCAGGAGTCGTTGGTTCACATTTTCTGTTCTTCCAGAAAATTTGTTACACTTTCTCCTTTCTCTATCCCTGCAGTCACATGCAGAGTCTTTCATGTGGGTCATTTGTAAATAGAGCCAATGTCATGGCTTCTGTCTATTCATAGAACCAGTAAAGAACTTCTAGTCTGAGTTCCTGAATGTAAGGGCTACTTCAAGCCATTAGGACTTTACAGGGCCAAAGCAAGACTTTCCTAAGTACACCCTCCAGAATACATTTAGTTTGGATCGAAAGCCATCATGTGAAAATTCAACTTGTCTAGCTCTAGTCACCAAAAGGGAGTCTAGTCAAAGCTGCAGTCAAACGCAGAGGGTGCAGAGACTACTTCATCTTATGTACTGATAAACTTGAAGTTTTCAGGACTATTCCTATGTTACTTCTATGTCAGATGGCTAATGCTATTTGAAATAAATAGGGATCAAATTGTTTAACAGTGATAATAATTAAAAAAGACTACATATCATTTTAAATTTGATTTAATCAGGATTAAACTAAGAGTTTCTGGCTATAATCAAGCCTTTTACCAAATATCTATATCAAGAATATTTCAGCTTTATAGGAGAAAAACTATCACTTGTACACTATGACCAGCCTTCTACAAGTCTTCATTTTAAGAAACTTAGTAGATATTGTTACCTGTGACAATTCTCTGCCTGTGCAGTTTATGGTGAAGTAGAGTTTTGAAGACAGCCCTCTGATTGACACTGTTTGCTGTGTAGCTTCATAGAGTAGTGCTGGTTTGAACAAACCAGATTCGTCATGGAGAAATTAATGTAGAAGATCGGTTCCGGTCACATGTTTAATATGTTCTACCTCCTTAAGGGGACATCAGGTTCAAACTGGTCCTTCAGACACCTTCAAATCACATGAATGTTAAGGATATTTTATAAAATTTCTTCAGTCTAGTCCTAAGTAAAACCCAGGAGGGTTATCACAGAGCTAGGGGCATCAGCAAGAACTGCCTTGAACTACTGACCCGCTACAGTTGTTCTGAATTATTCATTACTGTAGCTATTGCCTTTGTGGTTCTTCTGTATACCTTCACCTTTCAGCCTCCTTTTTTAGTCCTATAAAGAATGTCAGGTGTGTCAAAGGGAGGTGATAAATAGGGTTATTTCATACACTAAACCAGGATTGTCTACACCTGTACAAATGTGTCAGTGTTTGTTTAATCATTGTTTTGGCTTGTGGTTTTTGGTTGAGATTTTTATGTAGGTTTGTTTTGTTCTTTTTTTCAACTTGAACTGTGAAGAAGCTTCCACAATCTCATACAGATCAGAAGTTAGGACACCATAATTGTGTTGTGCATTCCTGTATTTATCCTTCTAATCCTAGTTCTTTCTCTTTCTTCCATACATTACACAGTCCTATTAATTATACTTGTCACTGTATTGCACTAAGAGCTTGTGTTGAATTTTTATCCACTGCTTCACCAGGCTTCACTTTGTGAAGTTTCTACAGTTTTACCTAATCTGCAGGTAAAGCCAGTATAAAGGGCATTTTATTAAAAGGTACTGAAGTTACTCCACTGTGCAGGTTCCTACATTTTCATTCTACCCTAATTCCTGTTCTACACATGATGTTGTGTCATCAATACACTTCTGAAGTGACTGTTTTTACCAACCAACAGATGCTTTATAAAAAAAGTTAAATAGTATGTGACAAAGGCCCAGTCCATACAGTTTACATTGAAGACATATGGTCAGGGAGTTTCTACTCATTACAATCTCAAGTTTGTTGTTTTAGAAAATTGCATTTCTTATGAAAGAAATAATAAATATATTTTTTTTTACTGTAGAGCAAAATTTACAAATTATTCTTGGTAGGCTACTAGGTCTGCTTCTGCTAAAACATATCGCCCAATGTCAAAACTATCATCTCAGGCAGCCTGAACTACCTACTTACATATGGACTAAAACCTATGTAAAAGATGAATTGCATTCAAAATTAAAATACAGAGATAACATTTTCCTTCTTCTTGTTAACAGTACTAAAACATAATCATCAATCTTTGTCAGGGTGTCTTAACACACTGACCTTAATATAGCTCTTGTGAAACAGAAATTTGAACTTTGCAGTGGTAAAAGTGCTGCATCTCTCATCTTCATCATTGCCTCTTTAGGTATGCTTTTCTGCCAGAATATGCTTTTAATTTTGATTTATTTTAAATTTTGTAGGTTATTCAACAGTGTTCTATATCAGTGTCTTTGTGTAAAAAACATCAATGTTTTGCCAGGGCTATGCTGTGTGTCTCAGTCTGCTGATGGCAAGAAATGAAGAAAACTCTGTGTTCGGGGATGCAAGGTTATTTTGTTACCTACATTTTCACCAGAATAGTTCTATTTTGAATGCTGTGATTCTTGGACAGTTACAAGATGGATTTAGATAGAAAAAATGTAACTGAAATCCACCTTTTCTAGCTTGGCTTTATGTTTCTCTGTCTTGTCATTTGAATCTAGACTCGTGGGAAAAAAAGGATCTCCTGGAATACCTAGATTAGGTTGTGTTCGGGTTTTCTTGTTCATAGAATTCTTCTGGTTTTCTATGATTTTACAGCAATAGGTGAAAGTGATAATGAATCATCTCTGCCCATGTCTATAATAGGGGCATGACTTTTAATTACAGGCAGTCATTCATAAATATGTGGCATCTTAACTGTCTACTTTTCCACAGGAACAAATTGTTTCTTTTATGACTATATATTCTCTAATATGGTTCTGTTTTCAGTTGGCTAGACAATATTACTTGTGTACAGAAAAGGTACTATAGTCCCATTTTAGCAATCTGTTTGTACTAGGTGTGTGGTAGTTATTAAAGAAATTGATTATATTTCACTGAACAAGGCTGCATGCTGGTGCATACCTAAATATGTTGCTGAACTAGGGCCTCAGGAGACAAGATCATGCTTAGAGGATTTTCCATTGTAACCTAAATAGTTGATAAACACAATGAGAGAGGAACGTGATTCAGTGAACAGCCATTTGGACAGATGACTGTTTAGGAAGAGGAAGCATGGAACTAATAAGCTAATTTGCTTAAAGCTCTTCTTATGTCTCTGCTGTTTGTGATTCATATGCGGGGATGTTAGCTTTGAAAAAATACATCAGAGGAGATGGTAGGTGTATACCAGGATGAACTCCCTGGGCATGAGTGAAGTCCCTGTCTGTGGATTCTCTAGGTTGTAGGTCTGTTTATGAAGAGTGTAGCTAAGCAGTAGACTGATGCCTATTGTAAATACATTTGTGGAAGAAAACTTTTTTACAGAGAGAAGGGAGGGAAAGGAGGAACAGTATCAAAAAAATAACATATATTGAACCATAAAAGCCAAATGTTGAATGACATAAACCAGGAGGAAACACTGAGGAGCACAGCATTTAGATCACCCCCATGAAAGCATTCTAGGAGCCAGCAGATGCTGTTCAGAGTGGCTCAACCCAAGTAGCACAGGGCAAGGCAACAGAAATGAGCCTTGCAGTGACTGGGATTCCTCCTAAAAGCTTCTCCTCCTGGTGCTGCCCCAAGCTTGGCTACAACCAGGGGAACCAGGGGCAGGTCAGCCAGGAACCTCCACCGCCTTGGACCTGTTTGTTTGTTTGTTGTTCTTTTGGTCTGAGCCAATGTCACATATTTTTGTACCCGGTGCAGCCCTGTGAGAGCATCATCTGATCTGCCAAGGGCACAGAATGCAGTGCACAGGCACCTGTTTTCAAAGATCCATAAAATAAGCTATCTTCTCTCTGGTGCTATTAAGGAGAGCTCAACTTTGTAGGACTCAGAGTTATTTTCACTTCTTCAATATATACCTTGAGTAGAAGAATAAAGTCTTTGCTTTGGGCTACAGAAGCATGAGTTTTTACCTCATTCATATGCTGAAGTGCTAACCCAGCCACAGGTGAAGTACCTGTACACAAGGTGAGAAGTTATAGGTGGTTGGACATGAGCTCTGAATAATAATTTTTTGTATGCTGTTTGGAACAGACATTGCTGTGCTAACCTCAAGAAATGAAGGTGCCCAAATCTGAATTTACTGAAGGCATCAAAAACTTGTGGGGAAGTAGTAAATTGACAGTACAGTTAGTAGCAACAGTATGAATTTCTTTATAATGTTAAAAAAAAAAACAAACCCAGAAATATAATAATGATGTAATATATATCATTCTAGCCTTTAGAACATTATCATTCTAACCTTTTTTTAACTCTACCCAGTCACATCTAATATGCACCAAAGTCTGACTATCCAAAAGTAAAGCTAAAAATGGCAGAATTTTTGCAAACATTAGCCATCTAGAACAACATACAATTTAGGGATGATCAGATCCAGCAATGCTTCCTTGAAGGCACAGTACTAGCAGCTGGTTTTTTTTTGTTTGGTGTTTTTTGTTTGTTTGTTTGTTGTTCTTTGTTTTTTGTTTGTTTGTGTGTGTTTTTGTTGGTTTGGTTTATTAGTTTCCTTTAACTATGCTATTAAAACAATGCTTCAGATACACTTATTTATATACATATATATATATTTATGTGTGCAAACTTTACTGGAATAAATTGCAAATGAGATTCTAGATGTTAAGTATGATAGTCAAAGCTGAAATAGAGCTCGCCTTTATTAGCTTTTGTTGGAAGTCGCTGGGATCTCCCAGAGTGAAACAGTTAGTTAAATATTAGCCATTGAGTTACTAAGGACAGTTTAAAAATATCCTGACTGTAACAACTGATGAAGCAAGAGCACATTTCATCTGTGCTAGTTGGTGGGTTGCATAACATATGTTAAAGCCTAGTATAAAGACAGTATTTCATTTTCATGGGTAACTTGAATCACCACTTTTTAATTACAGGCTTATCTGTTAAACTACTTACTCTGAATACTTTTCTCAGTTTCAGGAGATTTTGTTTCTCACATGGTAAATGCATTATATATTATTTTCTTCTTTTTCTATACCAGTTGTATTTGAAAATATCATGTTAAGTTCCTGTCAAAAATCTAGATTCTTTCCCTTTAAAGAGCTAAAAATTCTTTTCCCATCTTGTTCTGTCAAATGTGCTGAAAATCTTGGAAGTTTATAATGCTTTATCTATAAAGGTTCAATCTATGCAGACAATTAAATACATTCATGGTCATAATCTCCTCCCTCTCTTCAAGTACAGCAGATTCCAGTGTATGGCTAGGTTAGAAAGAAAAGGCAAAAGAAACAAGAGCAAGATTTTACCAGTATCTTTCTTGTATTCTTGTCTTATTCTTCTTTGAGCAAGAAATCACCTTCCACCCAGACACAAAGAATAGTGGTCTAAAGCTTATCAAAAGTTTGTAAGTGGGGAACTGAAATTTAGTCTTAATTATCTTCATAAAAAGATAATAACTGGCAAATTAATGGACAGGAAGTATATTGATTTGAGGAGGAAAGTTATGTCCCTGAAAACTTAAACTGCCTTGTAAGGACTCCAGCTACTTTTAGCTTCTTTATTGTTTTGTTTCCAGGGAAATCATCTATGAAGAGATCTTATATGTTATGATATATATCATGAGTATTTGAATGAGCTACTCCTAAGAAGCACTACTATGGGACTTCATATGCTATTTAACCTGTCTTGCAGGATTTCTCATCAGGAGCAGTTTGATTTTGGAGGTGGAAAGAGTGACTCCATAATTTAAGGCCCTCGGGAAGGCACCCATCCAATCTGGATTGAATGTGTGTGATCTTAGATTCTGTATGAATAACACCAGACTTCTTTTAAAATGTGATTTTTTTTTTATTTTTTTTTTAAAGGGGTGGTGTCAGAGGACTGACAGAAAATTTTATACTTGAAGTCTACTTCTTTCTTTATAATACTACAGAGACTCTATTGAAATCACTGTAGAAGCCTCCATTTCAGCATTGTTTTCAAGTGGGTTGGATCTGGTTCTTTTTCAGAGAGAATGCTTCCAAGCATGCTGCTTCTTTTTCTGTGTTGATGCTCTATTTTTGATCTGAAAAGAAGAGTTTTACATAAAAAGATGCTGACTTCCTTTCTTGGTAATCACAGCGGAGCAGATGTTCCTTGTTCCCACAGGTTACAGGTGTTCTCTTGGATAGCTTTCTAAAATAATTTTCATGTGTTCCTGACTGATGTTTAGACAGCCAAAGTGAGTAATTTTGCAATAGACTCTATTTTAACTATGCTGTGCTATACTGCTCATCGATTATGCTTGTGTGGGTGAAAACGTCAATACTCTTACCAGGCTTAATATTTTTTTGATATTGCCAAGGACCCTTACATAAGATATTGTCCCCAAATGATGTCAGTTCATGCTTTCCCAATAGTTTTAATGTGGCAGTGATTTCTACACTCTCTAGCTCTACAAATTAAAGTAGTTTAAAAGCATTAGTCCAGATTTAATACTTTCGATTGAAGGTCCAGCAAGTGTGAAGGTGGAGCTGAGTAGGAAAAGTCTTTTAATTTGAATAATTAAGAAACATTGTGAGGACAGTAATTTCTCAACTTCTTTACTGCAGTGATTGTTGTTTCACAGGGCACAGTATGAATGACATCTAAACAAACAAACAAATAAATAGAGGTCTTGCAAAAGAGCAAGTTAACATCATTTACCTTGTGCAGATCTTCCATGGGTAGTAAATATTTATGAGAACAGATGTACAGTCATGCTGTTAATAATAATAATAAAAAAAAATTTGCCTGGAAATAAACGTTATAGAAAAAATATGTGACAATATGAGATACAGTGGGGAATGCAGCTTTATTTTGGGGAATTGCTTCAAATATTTATAAAATCTGAAGCCATAGTCTTTAAAATTATATTATTACTTTCTTTTGGGTTGTCATTTATTGTTGAAGGATTTTTAGAATGTTTTTGTAAAATAAATAAAACTGCATTGGTATTAATTAATAAAATTTAATAATTTTATTTTACATGTAGTATTTATAATTTAAGATACCTCATACAAGGATTAAAGGTTTTAGAAGGAATAGTAAATGCAGTTCATACTTCATCAGATATGACCAAATAATAAAATCAGGACTGAAATTTATAGGCAAATCTAATATTGCTGGTTTTTTTACTTCAGAGCATTGCACCTGAGATGTTTGTGTTTGCATAACAGAACCTGTTACATGGTCTCATGATCTGGCTTCTTTATTCCTCTTCTTTCCCTAGCAATCCAAACTGCAGAAGATCTAGTATCAAGTCTTCTAAATTTTAACCTATTTCTCACCTCCCCTATTGAGGCTAACTGCAGCGGAGGCCTCCTGGACATCCACAAACTAGAGTGTTCATGGCTTATTTTGCTTCCTGACCTAGCTGGGTAGGTGTTCTCAAGCTAAACACTATGAACACACAAGGAAGAAGAAGTGGTGTTATCTCCCGTTTAAGTACAAAGTGAGAAAAAATACAGCAATCATCTGAGATGTTCGACATACGGAATAGGATGCAGGTGATCTTGCTATCTCAGATTCCTTTATACGTAGCAGGAGTTCTTCAGCTGACCAGGATAGGTATATGCTTCAGGGTGACTGGAATTTCTCTCTAAACATTACAGATTATATAGGACATCTGGGACACCATAGTTTGGAACTGAATTACCCTCACAGCATTGGAGTGTCAGCCTTTGTCCTACTATGGTTATCCTAACAAGGTAATTTTTGAGTTATCTTTTTTTACTATTGAGTCTCTTTTCTGCAGTTGAATACTTAGCTATTCAACCCAAGGTCAAAGGTCTTCAAAATAACTTAGTGAGAGAAGTGCTCCCCTCACTCGACACAGCTATTTTTCTTGAAAAAAAAATGAAGTCTTCCCTGGGAGTTCTGGGTTAGATAATTAGTTGTGAGGCAGAAAGAACCTTAACCTAGAACTCCTGTACAATAGAGATAAAAAAAGTATTCTTCTTTCCTTCACCAAATGTTCTACATGGAGTTTGATCTAGTTGGCGATATGTAAACTTGCTTGTTGGGCTGGACCTAGAAAAAACAGTATGTATAGACTAGGTGTTACACTGTTAAAGACTTAGAAGTTCCAGATGCAGAAACAAATTTTGAGGTATCTTGGATGCAACATCATAAATGCACTTCCTACCCTTCATTTTGCTAACAAAAGGCATCATTGGGGCGGATTGGCAGGGGGCTGAGATAATGAAGAAGTGTTAGTTTTCGTGCTTTTGGTTTTTTTTAGCTTAAATGATTTGTACTTAAACCTCTTTGTACTTTCATAATAGCGTGCAATTCGCCATACCGTAAAAACCATTCTCTGCAGAGAATGTTCAACTTATTTCACAATTGAAGTTATGTTAAACTTTTCCTAGGGGTTTTCACATCGCCTGTCAAGGTGAGATACATGACTGATTTGACACTTAGAATGCCTCTGTTTTCCCTTTTTCATAGTAATAGTATCAGCATTAGCATTTGGCTAACATCAGTAGTTGACAAACATTCCTACAATATTTCCTTGAACGTCTGTCTGAAATGAACTAGTGTTTCTTTCCAAGCAAGTCTGAAGATCACGATTGCCTGGCAGTTTTGCAAAAGCGATATTGACTTTGTTTGGCCAGTCTTAAAATTACATCTTATTTTATATAGTAGGAATTTATATTATTTTTCACTCTCTTAAGACATTTGGCAAGCTTATCTTTTAATCCTCGAAAAAGCAGGATTTTGCAGTATTTGCTTTTTGATGTTCGTTCCTTGTGCTTTGGAAGGAAGTGTCAGAATCCCTGCAAAGGGACAATTATATTTTAACATGCCCAAAGGAAAGTTTATTTGTAACATCAGGTTACAAAGATGTTCATCAACATCAGGTAGTAGTAATTCTTTGGCATGTGGTGCAAAACATGAGGATTATATCTTTTACAAGCATGGCATCATCTAAAATCACCATAGATACTAGTGTTAGGTCATATGAACACGTAATCCTCTATGTAAGACTTTAGTTTTGAGTAAAGCCAGAGAAAGATGTCTGTGATGGCCTGAAAACAAAGGCAAAAATCATGCTGATCCCAAAAGGATTCTGCAAATGGGAATCACAGGATTTTCACTGATTCTAAAGCAAAACACACACTGAAGTAGGATCAAAAATAAGATTGTTATATACTGTGAGGACAGTTACTGTTCTGTCAGAGTTGCTGCAGTCACCTGGTAAAAGAATGGCCATGGCTCCACCTAGACCATTTTCCCTGGCCTTTTCCAACTCAGGGAGAGGAACAGGGAGACATATAAGAACAGGACAGAATGTAGTGATACTCCCCTAATTCACTTTTTCTTCCCTGTGGAGTGTGGGGGATGAAACTGTGTAAACCATCACACAATAGGCTGTGTCAAGAGATTTCCACAAAATAACCATGCTGTTTATGTAAAGAAAAGAACTCCCCTTGCCCAGGGATTTGTGAACCTTCACCTGAGAACATTAGCTGAAATATGACATTTTAAACTTCAGGATTTTGTGTGTGTATGTATATATGTTTTGAGATGACAGTTGTTTTGCCTGATGGATGCCTGTGGAATCACCATAAATAATTTATTGTAATTTTGACATACGTGTGAGGTAGTTGGTAGTTAATGAAAACCCCAGGTATATTAAGCATTTGGATAATAGATCTTAAATTTGGATTACTGTGATATGTTGCTCTAGACTTAAATTCAGCCTACACATATTAATGGGACTCTGGAGGAACTGCAACAGGTAATGGAAGAAAAGCTGGTCATATTTTGATCTTTACTGCTCCTCAACAGTTCTATTTAAAAATATTCTAGCTTCAGCTGATGACAGGAAGCAACTTTCTCAGCAAGTATATATATCCTTAAGAAATATCAGATAATGAGTATGTATCAGTCTTTTCTGGTAGGATATTTTTGTGATGTGGTTCTTGCAGTTCTTGATCTTTTTATTTTGACATTTATGCAGTTTTACAAGTTTTGAAGTATGTAAATATTGCAGTCATACCTGAAAATATATATACTGCTTACCAGCAAGGGTTAAAACTGTTTTACCAAGATAATTTTGAAGGAAAGGAAAGGAAAGGAAAGGAAAGGAAAGGAAAGGAAAGGAAAGGAAAGGAAAGGAAAGGAAAGGAAAGGAAAAAAAAAAAAAAGAAAGAAAGAAAGTTTTAAATAGGATAAACACCTGTTTAGCTAGCAGGGTTTGGGGTTTTTTTCCACTTTGTCATCTGTGTTGTTGCCACAAATATTCAAGCTAGCTTGATCAAATCCTATACTGTCTGCTCTGCTAAGATTGCAGCTGTGCAAAGTAGGTCTGCCTAAATAATGTCCTCAATGCTCCTACAGAGAATGTAAGACTAACAACTTCCCCTTGTAGTCTTGCTATACGTCTTGTTCTGACTCTGTGCAGGCTGAAATCCGGGTGATGTAGATACATGGCAATTACAGCCACTGAGACCAGCGTAGTGTCCTCATACCCTGTGCCTGGTACCTGCACTGTCTTCATAATGATGAGTGGTTTATGCCTCTTCCTGGCAAAGTGCTCAGTAACATGGCTTTTGCAGTGTCACAGATCTAAGTTCTATGATATGAATATTAAAAACAAAAATCCAAACAAAACCCCAAGACACCAAACACAAAATTTTTTTTAAAAAAAGGAAGAAAAAAAAAGAAAAAAAAATCCCTTGGCCCTACTTTCAAGATAAACCTGTTTCAATGAATTAGAGCAGTCTCTAATTTGAGCTGATCTGAAAAGATTACAGGCAGGACTGCAAATCTGTAAAACTCAGCAGAGGGTGGGAAAGGCTGTTTGTGTCAGACTGCTAATAGGATTTTTGCTTGATTGTTTTCCCACTGCTGTGCTTTGGGGATTGGGGTGTTATGTTGGACTCATGCTGCCATCAGCTCTGGACACAGCACCTTGCAAGCAGGCAGGGCAGTCTCATGCTGAGGGCTACCCGGATGAGTGTAGCCATAACCTCATCCAAGAGGAAGGGGTGTAGTCCAATGTACGTGTCCCATTGCCTGCAAATGGCTGTGCCACCCCATTGTTTTGAGTGTCTCAGTGGAAGTGGATCAGGAAGCTTATCTAAGGCCATCCCCACCCTTTCACTGGCAGCTGTTAGTTGAAAGAAATGCAAGACATTTCCCTCCCTCTTCCCCCCTCCCCTACACTTTGATTTAGAGCTAGTAACACCAGTTACTTACTTCTACACTCTGCTTACAGTGTTCGACATTTGGTATAAAGAAATCTCAGTTTAATTCCTCAAGTGCTATCTGTTTCCTTCACTTGGGACCCATGACAGGTGCCCCTTTGTTCTTTGATTTGATATTATCTCAAATAGCCTTGGAGCTTCAGCCAGACTAAAAAACTTGCACTAGCATCAAACTGCCCAAATTAGCATTTTTGCTAATTCCAGAAAACGCAAAGTTGCTGAATCCCTGCCAGGAACCTGTCAAACTAATTTGCAGTGGGAAAAGTGATTCTGGGGTGAAGAAAAGGTTCAGTTGAACATGGCACAGAAAATGGCCTTTATTGACTTCCCTATTCCTCCTCTAAAAGATAAAATTATGAATTTGAAAGTCAGGTGAAGTAATTTAAGATAGACTTTTTTTCCTAACATCACTGAAAATCTTGCATTTTTCTGAGATAAATTTTAAGTGCTGTTTCCCTTCTGTAAGTTATTAAACCATTAATATTTTGTCTGTAAAGCACTCAAAATACTCACTATTTTTGGCCTTTTTTATTTCAGTAATTTTGTAATTTTCCCTACAGCTTTATATTTTCTCAGTTTTCAACAATGTGGTTCTCCTATATTAATTTGTCTGTGCTCTGAAGCTCAGAGTTTCTGGGTTTTTTTCTGCATGCTTTGTTAAATATATTAGTAAATATTGTTTCCTCTCTTCTCCCTCTCTCCCCTCGGTTAATTTGGGTTTTATTTCTCGCTTTGTCTGAAAAAATGTGTGCCCAGCTCTAATCTAGGTAACTACCTGGCTATTGTTCTCAGCAGGGGAAAGTGAATGGAGTCCCTGGTTTTACTTTCCTGTCCTCTGCCTTTGCACCATATCTGCAAAACACAGACAAAGAAAAGGGTTGTGTAAACAGTAGATGAGCCACTGCAGGGTGGGTCATATTTTACAACTGGAGTAGCTCAGGAGAGAACCAATATGTGCCAGAAACAAGGAGGAATTGAGAAAAGAACTGTGCATCTGAGTCACAGAGTCACTCCCAGGGCAGTGTTGTTCATGCCCCACCTTTGCTGAAGGCATAAAGTTTCAATCCTTTATAATTTTCATTAGCAAAATCATTGAATGTTCATTACTCACTTGGAGTAATGAGCTATATTATGCAAGTTTTGGTTACCAATACCTCATCTTGGTATCCAAGAAGGCAGAAACAAATTGTCACATCAACATTATTAGGGGGGGGAAAATCAGGGAAGGCGATACAGTTTCTGTTAATGAAGTTGTTTCCTCTTAGTATGTTTCCAGACCTCTACATTTTCCTGTTACACTATTTGCCTTAGAGTAGTGTATGTAAAGGATAAGGTAGCACTTCACTGTATTACAGGTAGGAAGAGGTTTAAAACACAGGGCTGGGGAGGGGAGAAGTGGGAGAATGTCAAACTGTGCTGCTTTACATATTCAGGGTTATGTGTTCTGCACAGGGCTTGTTTCTATTTGCAGTAGACTCCTAGGACCATTCGGTGAATAGTGGTAAAACCAGGTCTGAGCTCAGGAGTCCAGTTCCCAGTCTTCCACTTGCTTCATTCATTACTGGCACTCCCAGAAGAAAGGTTGCAGGAACAAAGGAGGAAGCTATAGACAATTATAAGCTGTGTGTCAGAAGAAGAACATCTCTTACTTTGCAAACCGTTTTTGAAATGAAAAAGAAAAAAAAAATAAGAACCTATGATTCAGTTATGGATTTTAGCTGAATATGTGTTACTATTACCTGCTATTTCTATTATTTTGTAGTATAAAGACTGGACAGTCTCTCCCTTTCTGATGTTAGTGTATTAAACAACCTGGGTTAACTTTGAAGGTAGTTCTGCTCTGAGCAGGAGGTTGGACTGAATGACCTTGAGAAGTTCCTTCCAATCTATTTTTTTTGTATGACTTTATCAGCCCTTACAGAAACTCTTATCATCTGACACCCTGACACACTGATTTGAACATCCCTCTGTCCTCCCACCCTCACCTCTCAGCAGAAAACCATCTCTCTCTTTCTCAGCCATGACTGTGTTCTGACTGTTCAGGCTGGAGTCCAGCTGATGCAGGTGCATGGCAATCAGAGCCACTGAGACCAGTCTGGTCTCCTTGTATCCTGTGACTGGTTCCTGCACTGACTTTGCAATGCTGAGTGGTTTATGCCTCTTCCTGGCAAAGTGCTCAGTAACACGGCTTTTGCAACATACTCAAAAACCTGTGTATCAGGGCTTTGATGAACTGAGACTTAGCATAGACGAAAATAGGTAATGTCCCTGTTTGCTAGTACATCAGTGAAGATGACACTGATATAAGAGCAAAGAGGGTGAAAGATCAGGTTATTGGCATGCTGAGATCTTTGGTAGGCGTTAAGGTCATCTCTTCTATACAGAATAAATAGTCTATGCTTTGGAGACATCACTTCGGTGATGCTAAACCTAAACCTGACACTCACATTTTAGCAGATTAGTAATTTTTTGTCTTTCCTCAGAGCCCTGAAACATTCTTCTGCTTGTTTCCTAAAAGTACCATGATTCTGTGAGCTGACCTCCAAATCTGGTAATTGGCATCACTAGCACCTACACTGGCTGATTTGACCCTAAGCTGTATTTTGGGACATAAACTCCCTCTGATGCCTATACACTCTGCTTTATTTATTGGAACCATACCTAGGCTGAAACAGTACAGTAAATAAGTTAGTCCAGAAAAACTTCTAGAAAAGATGGAGAAGAAATAAAAGACACTTAGCTTTGACAGGAGTTAAGACCAGTTAAGAAAGAGTAGCTAAAAACTAAAGTGTATTCCATGCTTCAGTATTTTTCAACTATAATTTACCTGGTGTATTATGAATACAAAAACTGGCCTTCAGAGTTCTTCCAATGACCCTGTCTGGCAGAATGAATTCCTAGGGGCTGGGTTCTAGAGAGCAGGCAGCCCAGTCTTTGCTATTCCTGTCAGCCATTGCCTTGAGCCAGCTGCTGCTGAACCTTCTGCCTTCTTCTAAGGGCTTAGGCTCACTTCTGCCTTTCATTCACTCATTTACCTGCCTTTATCTTAAAGCTGATTTCCTGCTTCTCACACACAATATCAGTGCAGTCTCGGGTCCAGTGTCCCATGTCTTACCTTTTAGATATAAATTCACATGCAGTTTGCAGGATTCCTAGTTTTAAAGTTTTGATCTCCTGTTTGGTTCTTTTATCTCTCTTACATTAAATTAGTTCCATAATATTTATCACAGAGAATAGCACACATTAACTTTTACAATGTTCATATTACTGAGGGTTGCAACAGCAGTGATTCCTAATACTCTGTACATACACACTCCTGCAGTTTTACTGTGTTCTTAGCATTTTTCAACAACTGCATGTGATGTCTTCAGACTCATTGTTAGTCTAGATGACAAGCTCATAGAGGCTTGAATGGCCTCTGAAGACATAATGTTGTCGCTTCTTTAAGCAGCTGTTGCCTTTTGGGGGTTCTTTTATCATGGGGATGTTATGAATTTTAAGTCAGCCTCTTCCCACCTCCCTCATGCTCCCAGGTAAAACAATTCAGTTAGAGAAGAAGCATTTAGCTAGCACTCAATCTGCTGCAATGCCATAATGGTAATAATAATGGCATTTGGTCTGGATGCCTATAGAGACACAAGGAATTCTTTATCTTCTGCAGTCTTGGGGTTTTAATTATGTTGTTTTCACTTCATTTTCTTTTGCATGAGAAGAAAAACCAAAAAAAACAAGCATGCTTTGGGCATTCTTGTAATCTAATAATAAATGTGTGTGTGTGTGGTGAAGTTCCATTTGGAATTATCTAGAATGAAAAATATTTGGTATTTTTGTACCTCAAAAGCAACAGTAAAACTGTTAGTAAGAACTCTATGTAGAATGTTATTAACAGAATTTAATTAGCATAAGTTACTGGTAAGAAAATTGCCCAAATACTCCCAAAATACTCCCAAAATACTCCAAAATACTTCCAAAAGATAAGAGCATTATGATCTGGACAGAGAGAAGATGATCAAACTAGATGTTATGGATTGCCTCATTCAGGTCACAGTGGCAAAACCATCAGTTTAGGACTCTTGAAATTAGTAAGATTTTTCATTGGCTGCTTGATACCAAGAAAAAGAGTTAATTAAATTGACTATCAGCACAGTGCTTCAACTCAAAATAAACAAATACACTTATTGGAATCATATTTGTAAAAATACTTCTTAATGATCTGGGATTTCTTTTTAAAAGTGTACCAGAGGTGGTGAACTGGAAAAATTAACCCAAGTGAAAAAATAAAGTGTAACAACTCCTTGTTATGATGCCACTTCTGCTTTTATATTCAGCATACTCAGACTGTAGGTTGGAGTTTTTTTGGCTTTATACAGAATAGGTATTTTCTTTCTTAAAACATGCATAGCAGAAACCAGAGACATAAATCTTTTCTTTTCTGCTGTGGCTAAACCACTTAAACAAATCAAAATGAGTGTACTTCATGTAAATAAGAAAAACAAAATCCTATCATGAATTATTAATCTAACTGGGTCATCACCTGTAGAAGTTGTCCAGGGGTGTGGGTTTCTTTTCATGGACATTAATGCAGTTCTTGTAGAACACCCTATTTCATTCCCTTCTCTGTCCAGTCTCTGTGAAGAAAATGACTATGCTTGGAAAGATTGAGAAAAATGCTGGGTTTTTTAAGAATCACAATAGCGTACATAGGGAGCCAATTATCCTCAGACAAGCACCATTCAAATTCCCAGTAGCACTAGAAGTGCCAGGAAAACCCCAGAAAATTTAGTGGCTTTGTTTGGCTTGGAAAAATTTGGCTTTCCATTTATCCCTGAGCCCTATATCATGCTTCATCCTAACTGGAGCCTGACTGAAGTCACAGTATGTTTCCTTGATCAAGTTTACCATTGGAGCCTTATGCAAGCATTGGACTTCTAAATGCATTTCAGTCTTGGGCTTCAGGCACAGGGAGCTTTTCTACTGACTTCAGGGTTTCAGACTGGGCTTTATCTGGACTACAATTTCATGCCAAGTTAAAGTACTTCTCATAAGGTTTCCAGATCATCCTGTTACTAGGTGGGGAAAAAAAACCCACAACAGAATAGTCTCTAGGAATTTGATTGGTCTTCTGGACTGGAAGCAAAAGCAATTGAAACAGAAAGAAAGGCTTGGAAAGGAGACAGTATATACATTTCAAGGCTGTGAATAGAGCCAGTTTCAGCTGAATACTGGCACAATTCCACCCGTCCTTCTTTTCTATGGACAGGTTTATTTGTTCCCGTATGTAAGGCCAGATTCTTCCACTTTCAGCTCCAGATTCTTACACTTTCATTCTTTTGAAAGCATCTGTCCTGTTAGAGCTCTGCCTTGGAAATTAAGAGGCATTAAAACTGCAGGTAGTTATTTCCATTATTTCTCACTCTTAGAGCATGACAAACTCACTACAAAGCTTTTTCTGTGCCTTGCATGTGCATGTCAAATTAGCAGAAGCCAAAGCAAAGAGGCAGTGCATGCCTGAAAATGACTTTTTGGCTTCCATGAGTGCTTAAGACTTCAGAATGAAAGACCATTGAATGTTTCCCAAAGCAGCAGCTGTACAAATGACTCCTGCACTGGAAGGAAGAAATATATGCACTAATCCTTGAATTGGTGATCAATGCAGAATATCCTGGGGACAAACGGAAACCCCAGAGGGAAATACCTGTTAGCTTCAGGACCATTCAAAAGCTAGAATCTCCTAAGGGTTCTCAAAGTTTTGGGTTTTCTTTCCTATCAGTTTTTTTTTCAAAGTTTTTTTGTTACCCTGAGCAAGTATGCTCCTAACATTCTACTGACCTCCAGTAAGCATGAATTGACCTTTGTTTTCCACAATTTTCTATCAAATTGATCAGTAAATTCTGGAGGCTGACATAATTCTCTATGTTAAGATCTTCTGTCTTCCCCTCCCACCTTGTAATGTTAAACTATTCCTGAAAATTCCAAGCATTGGATAAGTATATAATGAAACTTGCAGAAAAATCATAGGTTCATTACAATTGGAAGGGAACTTAAAGATCATCTAGTTCCAACCCCCTGCCTTGGTCAAGGACACCTTCCACTACACCAGGTTGACAAATGGGGAAGGAGAGAAATTAGACACAGTTTCTTCATTGTCAGCATTATGTCAGCTGACATTTCAGCACTGTCAGCTCAGGTTTGGAGCTCTTCTCGAGTATCTGCCAATGTTTTTTTCATCCCTGGCTCAAGGGAATGCCAGGAGCAGTGTACTTTCTCAGACTTGCCCAAGTGTCTCCTGCATGATCTTTTATCCAGGTCCATGAAAGAGCATGTGCAGCTATCTAATCACCTATCATTTATTTTGGAGTAATACAGCATCTGATCACATGGCCTTTAAGTCTATCTATATCCTGCCAGCCAAAATAGGGTCTATAAATAGGTCTTAATCTTGTACTCCTCATTCCTATAGCAGGTTCTGTTGAAGTGCAGAACTGCTATAGGATGTGCATAGTTGATTTACCATCAAATGGTATTTGTACTCTTGAATTATGAATGAAACTTAATTTCTCAGAACTTAAATATATCATTAGAAAATTACTAAGAGCAATTTTCTCCCTTTCACATCTGCATAATGAAATTCACTTCAGTGTTTTAGTCTCTCTACATATACAGATCCCATAGAAAGATCAAAAGTTGTCCAAAAGCTGTATAAAAGGAGTGGGGTGTGCATGCAGATTTAGAGGAGGGGCTAGGGGGTGATGGGAGGGGTGGGGAAACAGCTGCACTTTCTCTCCAGATTAGTGCTTCTGAGTTTTGTGTGTTCATTCCAGCTTTCAAATATGTAAAAACCCAAATGACTCTCAAGCAGATATTGTCCTGAAGGATGCAATATAATTCTTGTTTGAAGTCCATAGGAATTGTCCATAAGCATCAGAAAAAATTGAACTGAATTAAAAACACGAAGTCTTGTGTTTGTATTTTCCTTTGAAATACTCATCTGAGTGAAGACTCTAAAAAACTAGAGCATGACAATAATTTCTGTAATCTGATAAAAACTATTCTGTCTATTACTCTTTCATTTCCACCCTGGATTTGGCATTGTGTCTGCAAGGAAGCATCAGTAACATGTAAACGGAGCTGATACATGATTCTAAACCATTAGTATTAAGGCCTTGCTTTTGCAACTTAATTTCTCTTTCTAAAGGTATGCCTTCCATCTTCTACTCCCTCTTCCCCATACACAACACTTTTTGCATTCCCACAGGCAACCCTCTGCTTTTCACTTCCATTCCTGGTCTCTTTGTGTCTTTTCCTCCCCTTTATCCCCGCTCTAAGTATCTGGACTAGAAGACCCTGAGAGGCCATGACATCTCCCTCAGTGATGACAAAGAAGCATCTCTGAGGGATCACGTAGGAGTAGATTACATTGTCAGTGGACTAGGTGAACTTCTGATGTCCCTTCTAGTCGTCTTTCACTGGATTTCATTGAAGCTTAGAACATTCAATGAATGATCAAAGGATCAAGCTGATTTATATAACCTCTTCTTATGAAAGAAAGATGAATATATTTTTTCAAGGTGATCAAATACGCCAGCTGCAAAATTTTAAGTGTCACTTTTGACTGGTAAGTTTGTTAATGCATCAGAAAAGCTGTGATGTACAAATCAGAGGCACAGTAGTTGTTTCTTCCTATTTCAATTAAGTAATAGTAAGTAGTATCAGTATTAGTTGAGATGTTTTGTAGTTGCTGTCCTGTATAATTTGGTCTATAAATTATTACATAACTATAAAAGTGTCACAGTTTAAGGTCAGGGCAGCCCCTTAGACCTACAACAGGTGCGCTCTGTTAACCCCTCTCCCTTCTCAAAGGGAATAAGGGAGAGAGACTTAGTGACTAGAAAAGGAAACTAGAATGGCTTTAAAGAAAATAAAAATAATAATAATAAAATTGGAACATATACAAATATATACAAAACCAGTATCGAACCCAACCCCCCTGATGGTAATCACATCACCATCACTGATGCTGTGGAGCAGATACGGGGGAGTCCCAGACTGGGCCTGCAGCAGACAGGAGCTGTGTTCAGGAGTTGGGCTCTGGTACTGCATTCAGGAACACACACAGATCAAGATCAAAGGCTGAATGAACAGAGTCTATGTGTGCTCTGAGGAAGGAACTGAAAGAGGGCCTGAGCCAAGACAAGCAAAGCTGGCAAAGTGGTCCAAGAGGGGAAAAGGGACCGGGAGCCCCTAGAGATATAGACTCTGCAAATCCTTCAGCTTTTATACCGAATATGTTCTATATGGGATGGAATACATTGTTGGTCAGTTTGGGGTCACCTGCCCTGTCTGCTCCTCCCTGCAGATGCAGCCTTAAACTTTCCTGCACCCCCAGTGTGGTACACAAGATCCAGCAGTGACCTTGGTCTGCACAACAATCATTGGTAGTAACTCTATATATGGGGTGTTATCACTGCCAGCAGCAGGCACTGTCTGTGAAAACAGGCTGCTAACTTCAGACAGTGCAGTTAGTTGGAAGTACTGAACTGAAAAGTGAAACCACTGAACATGATTAGTTCTGTTCTTACTCAAACCAGTACAAATAGTCAAAATGAATCCTGTGATTTACAGGATTTTCACTTAGGTTGTTATTCAGAAGTGGACTAAATGCTTTTAATACAAGGACTGTACCTGTGTCATTTTAAGAATTGGTTTATAATTCTTATCAAAGAAGTATAATGGCAACATTTGATTTTTTTAAAATGTATTATAATTATAAACAGATTTTGAAATTAGATGGAATAAAAATATTTCTGCTGTAAATATAGCCAGCCATTTCTTTTCATTCTGTCATTCTAACTGGTATTTATGTCTCCTAAATGAACTTTGGTAGATTAGACTTGGGTGATTCCTCTCCCACTCTCTCTTCAGCAGGACAGAGGGAGAGAATCAGATCAAAAAAGGTTGTAGGTTGAGATAACGGCAGTGCAGTCGTTCATGAATTACTGCTATGGGAATACAGACTTGACTTGGGGAAGATTGATATAATTTATTTCCAATTAGAAATAGACTAGAATAGTGATGAACACAACCAAACTAAAAACACTTTGTCCCACATACCCCTTTCTCTCCAGGCTAAAGATCAGTTCTTTATTCCCGACTCTTAATTTCTTTATTCCTGACTCTTCTACCTTTTCCTCCCCTGCCCCAAGTGCCATATGGGGATGGGGATGTTGGACTGTGATCTGTTCATAACAGTTCACCTCTGACAGTCTTTCCTTTTCATGCTGTTCACCTTTTCTAGTGCAGAGTCCCACCCACAAGAGTCAGTTCTTCAATAACTGCTCCAGCATGGGTTCTCCACATGGGGTGCAGTCCTTCAAGAACAAAGTGCTTCAGTGTAGATGCCCTGTGGGGTCATGGGTCCTGCCAGAACTTACTCCTCTCCACAGGTTGCAGCTCCTTCCAGGACCATGCTCCAGAATGGAAACTTCATAAGCTGCAGATTGCTTCAGGACATAACCACTGCTGTGACATATAGTCCTCCCTCCACAGGCTGCAGGGTGGATATCTGCTCCATTGTGGTCCTCCAGGGGCTGAAGGAGGACAGTCGGTACCACCATGGTCTTCAGAATGGACTGCAGGGGAATTTCTGCTCAAGCAATAAAAGCACCTTGGTGTCAGCAGGGTTGCTGCTTTCACTTTTTTTCTCACTGATTATTCTCACCATATGCTTACCCTTTCTTTATTATGTTATCATGGAGATGCTACCAACACCACTGATGAGCTCAGCCTTGCCCAGTCATGGGTCCATTTGGATCTCTCTTGAACTGTCTATGTCCAACACAGGAGCAGCTCCTGGTATTTTCTCACAACAGCCACCCCGCACTGCTAAAAGTTTGCCATGTCAATACAATACAGAAATATTTATAAAAGTCACATTTATTTTCTCCCATGATTCTGTGTAGATTCATAAAGAAAGTATGGAAGTTGAAATACTATTCTGTAAGTGTTTTTCATCACGGATGTTGGCATTCCTTTTATTGCTGTGGTGAAAATGGGCTGCAGAGAATTTGTCTTGTATGTTATATGAGACTTTATACATTGCCTACTTAGAGTATTTTTCATCTTCTAAAAAGACATTACACATTATAGCCCTCACCTTCTTTTCAAAAATTTATGTTGTCCCTGAGTGGTTCCTACAGGTTACAGTGTGATTCTATTGCTAGTCTGTCTTTGTAGTGATCAGAAAGGACTTGTCAAACAAAAGATCATACAACATTTTAGACTTCAGTGATTCCTGTTCTTTCTGACTGCTGATATAAAGGGTGACCAGTCTAACTGTTACAGTCGAATGTATTATTGAACTTCAAGGACTTAGTGGTAATGAATCTGAGTCATGTAATTCTTTGCTGTGTCTGTATTTCTCTGATCCCATTCTCACTTGAAGAAAGAAGGGTAGGGTATGCTCAAGTTCTTTTTTTTT
>VWZY01011182.1:26345-77707 GCA_013399075.1 Chloroceryle aenea
CAAAATAGATGTTAACACTGATGACAATGATGCTAGATGATGGAGTTCTTTTGGAGGAAACCCAGCATCCTATGAATTTCCTCCTTCCTTGAAGCCTGAATATGGAATAAAAACATGATGTTGTCCCCATTTTCTTCAGCACAACCAGCAGAGTTGTGCTACCACTCCTGCTGTGGTAGAAGATCAGACTCATATTTGCTGGTATGGCAGGAAATTCTGATAACTGTTTCTAGCCATGCCGAAAAAACTATTTTTAATTTACGCATTTCTTCAAATATATTTATTTCTACCTCAAGGGGTATGCTTCATTACATAGCTGGTAGTGTCAGATAGAAATATTGTGGGTTTTCTGGTTTTTGGGGTTTTTTTTCAGCTTTCTGTCTTTATCAAACTTGATGAATGACAATCACTAGAGCTTTAAGTTTTTTAGTTTGAAATTTGGTTAAAAAGCACAACTGCAAGATTATTGTAATGAAATACCATATTTTCATATATATTTCTTAGTATGGCAAAGTTTTCAACTGAAAAGAAGTATTTAACAATTGATGTAAAATATTTTGATTCCATGGGTATCAACACATCTTTTGTGAACAAGGCATTTATGAGAACTTTTGTCTCATTTAGTTATATAGTTTAGTTATTTAGTTTCATTTAGTTATAGTTTCACTTAGTTCCTATACAGCATCCTGAGGGTAATATGCACTCTTCTTATAGAATGGAATATAGGGACAGATTCTTAGATTTATTGTTTTGTTTCTGAGTAAATTGCATTGAGTAAGCTAGTACTTTACATGCCTGTAAGGTAAGGAGTTCTAGTTGAACAGGATTTCAGCATTTCCAGGACAGATGTATATCCTGTGTAATGTTCCTCTCTTCAGCCTTTCTGCTTTTTCCCTCAGCAAATACCTGAGGAGTCTTACAAGGATCCATTCAGAGCTCACTTGGCTCTTTCCATGCTGACTCTGGGCTTCTAGGAAAGAACAATATAGAAGCAGATAAAGCAAGAGCAAAACCAAACAACCAGCCAAAACCCCACTAATCTGTCTCTATACTGGTTTTTACCTCGTTATCTGCTTCTTACTATCTGTAGATTTCTCTGAAACATGATAAGGTAAAAGCTAGATCAATGATAAGCTTACTGAGTATTGGGAAAGAGAAAGTCCTCAGGAGGAGAAAAGAAGCAATTCCAGGTAGCCAGAAGGGGAAACCTGAACGGGCACTCACTGGTGATAAAGAGGTGAAAGAGAAGCTAAGGAAGAGAAGAAAAGCTGGAGACAGCAGAAGACCAAGAATATTTTATAGAGCTGTACTGCACAACCTACCCCATTTGCCCATTCGCTTGTTTGCTTCCTTCACCTCTCTTTTTCAGTAGGTAAAAAACCAAAACCAGTGCTGGATTTGAAAGGCTGCCCTGATTCTTCATCATGAGTCTATTATTTTTGAATTAGTATGTACCTACAACTTCAATCGTACTAGAGAGTATCTAATTTCATAAATATCTCCATTAACATCAGTGGCATTTTCCAGAAAGTGAAGTGCCATTTGAGATGAGTAATTATATTGCTATCTTCTACCCTTCTTGCATTATTTCCTGGGGCTCATTTCACTAGAGTGCTTCTTCTGTCTCTTACAAGCTTGCATATACTACATAGCTCTATTAGACTGTCCTTGTGACTCCCTATTTATAACAATCTAAATTTAGAAATATTTGATCACATATTATCAGTTCTATAATGTGAGAATCTAATTAGGCATCAGCTATTTTCTATCATACATGGCACAGTAAGCTGCAGTGCTGCAGTACCTTGTCAGGAAGAGGGGACATATTCAGTGTGCAACCATAACTGAATCCAATGAAGGGATGAATGCTGTTTCAGGCTGTTGTACAGTGTGCTTTCTGCCGGCAAACAAGTGTCCCTTTATTATTTTACAAATTCTTTTCCTTAAAAGAAGTACTATGTAATTTTAAGAAGGATTATATAAAATATTTATTATATGTATTTATTCTATTTAGCATAAAATAATAAGTAAATGTAGTATTTGAAGCTTACTCCTGTAAACAAAGATATCTAATCATAACTCTCAATTTATCTTCCAAATTCTGTACTCTCACAGTGTTATGGGAAGAATATAGATTGCAAAATGCAATGGAATGATAGCTTTCAGACTCGTGTGTATAGCTATTGCTCTCATTAGGTTTCAGTGTGGAATCACTAGGCTTTGTTTGACTGAATACATCTGACACTTTTCCTCTCATTTGAATGGAGATATGGTCAGACTTCAGTGATTACACACACTGCAATTGAGGCAAAATAATTCAGTCTTCGATCTGCAGATTTCCGGAGGCAGCAAGGCAAGTATAAACAATTTTTTTCCCTGTTCTTGATCAGGCTTTTTATCAGCCATGTGGAACCACTTTTATTTGCTCAGGCACAGTTAGACTGAGGTTTAATAAGATCCATGTGTTACAAGGATTTTTAAGCCAAATATTGGAGACTTTTCTCATTCCATGTTGGAACACAGTATAAATTCTGCGCATATATATGTGCATAGGCATAAATGTGTGCACATGCATGCATATCTATAGATACACCTATATTTTTCAGTTGTATGGAGTTTGTTCCTCACAAACTTCAACATGTCAAAATTTCAGAAATCTTCCAGCTAAATACCATTACATTATCTATTTATCTTCTTGAAAGTACTGAAGTTAGATATGTAGTCTAAACTACATATTATGTATAGAATTAAGACTTTTTCTGTTTCCTGAGCATACAGTCAAGGACATGTCATCCTTGTTTTTAGAGGTGGATTAGATACAGTATTGTGAAAGTGTAAGGGAATGGGTGTTTCAAGACTAGATATGGCTTCAGAACAAGAAACCTGAATCCACTTTGCTGAATTTGTCCTAGGGAAAAAAAAAGTCAAGATCTGTAACTATTTTTCCATGTCACTGCAGTTCAAACAACAAGATGAAATACGATGAGACACAAATCCTAAGAAGAGTTAAATGTTGAGGTTTTTGTTTTGTTTTGTTTTCAAAGAAGAAACCTCTCAGTAGTATTTCCAGGATTTTCCAGGACTGCTTCTATGTACAGGACTAGTTTTGTGGTGTTGGCCCAGCAAAGGATTGTATAATGAAGAGGCGAATGAGGTCCATTGTTCTCAATAGGAAGACACGTTTCTGAGTTATATAAACAGAATAACTGAGTGGTTGCCTTATTTATTCTCTGCAAGAGAAGACTTATCTGGTGATAGAGGTGCACAATCACAGCATGTATCTACCTTGGTACCAAGGCTAAGAATGACTTAATACTAATAGGACTAGCATAAACAATATCCCCAAATAATGTCAGTTGCTGTGAAAATATTGCAAGTCAATCCACATTGAGGAAGTTCATCTGCATTCAATGCACCACCACCAAATATGAAAAACAGTAGCTTGGAAAGCTAAGCCAATCCATAATTTTCTGAACAAGGAACTATTTCATAGCTGAAAGAGGAATAAGTATGAAAGAAAACTGAATGGAAATGGAGACGATTTACTGCTGTAGACACAGAGCTAGTAAAATTGCTATTTGTCAAGAACTGACCTTTTCCTCTTCAGTGTGTCTACTGCCATACTGACCTATGTTAAAATCAAAGTAATTGCTATCTACTGTGTGATACCTTGGGATCAGAACTTATTCTAATTTATATGTATTTCAACTGCTATTGACAGGGTGTCAAGTAAACAAACTCATTTTTAGACTAGTTGACTCAACTGTTTCACTGAGAGAAGCCAAGAGATAAGAATTTTTCCTTTGACTCTACTCTCCTTTTATACTTACTGCAGTCTTCCTTGGTTACTTCTCTGGGAGGGAGATCAGCAACCAATTTAGAAGTTAATAGCACTTCAAATTAAAGTTTGAAAAATGGAGCTGGGGAATTCTTTGGAAGGATGAAGGGAGTGGCATTTTTTTTCTGTGAAACTGAAGGTACTTGATTTCTAGATAAATTATTTTTGAAAATTTCATTCTTTCTATAGGCAAGACTGCACATTTATGTTTTGTGCTCCCTGAACTCATTCCTACAGTACAAAAGAGTTTCAAATGACATCTCATGCAGAGTAATGCAAATCCTACTGAATAGCGTCCTCAATATGCTTGAAAGCAGCCAATTTACATCAACAATGGAGTGAGCCTGTTTTGGCCGATACTTCAGAGTTGAAAATAAAGTCTTTGAAAATATTTTGTTTGCAACACACTATCTCCCTGCACTGAACTTCCATGGTGACTGAAGCAAGTTGCATTCTTGTTTCTGTCTAGCAGAATATTTAGCAATCTCCAAGTCCAGGATCTGGAGTTCAAAGTCATTCTGTGCTATGAATCAGGAAACAAACTCTGGGCAGGCCTGACACTACTAAATTTGAATCTTTTTAAAAGACCTGAGACTTTCAGTTTTAATTTTCCCAGTCCTCCTACCATGCATTTGGAAATTCTGCAGGGCCTTACTGTGTCAAGGGATTCTGGGCTTTCTTCTCAACACATTGAATGTTTCAGACTATCTTTGATTTTCTGAAATTAGATGATGTCATGGTCCTCAATTTCCAGGGGCCACCCAGGTTGCTGCTCAGAATCAATCTCCAGCAGTTCATTCTTCCTGAAGCAGTTTTTACCCCCTGGAATCTCCCTTTACCGAGAGTTCAGAAAATTATAGTTTTCAATTTTAATTAGAACTTGCCCTTTTCCACCCCCTGCCCCCCAAATGTTAGCATTTCCTGTGGAAATCAAATTGTGAGTTTCAACCAGGTTTTAACAAAGAATCTAGCTGCCACAAAGTTTGGTCATAGCGACTCCGAGCCAAACTGTGGAAACTCTTCATGCCAGTGCTCAAAGCAACCCAAACCACAGTCATCCTGCCTAGAAATTAATCAAAACAGAAAAGACAACACTGAGTATGGTTTTCAGCTAGATTTTTACCAGCCTTCTGGAAATGAAACACACATTGGAACCAAATGTTGTTTAAATCAAATGAGTGATTATAGCAGGCGGTAAGACATGAGACATGTTCACTCATTAGTGATCTACTGGAATGTATTTGTGGCTTGGACATCCTCTTCACTCCTGAGAATCTTTCTCCTATTGCATTTCCCACTATCATTTCTTTTTCCTTTCTTGCCACAGACATTTTAGGTAGCTATCTTTAAATGAATTAAAATTATTTTCTCTGGCGCAAATGGATAAACTGCTGATAAACTCTAAAATTTTAATGCTTAGATTTTTCCATATGAATTTGAGTTTTCCACCTCAGAATTTCAGGAAACAAATCAAATCATCCAGCAATTCTGAGTTAATAGCTGATGGAACAGCCACTTGTTTGATGTTGTTGTACTCAGAAGTCCTGAAGAGCAACTCATAAGTGAGTTCAGTGTATATTTAGTGATTAGCAGCTTAACACTCCTTTAGTAAAAGAATCTTCACTGATGTTATCCCACTTTTTATATTTCTGTGTAAATGAAACACAGAAGAGCTCTGCTCTTTGCCACACATTTTCTCTAAATGACTCAAATATGGATTTCCGTTTCCATAAATCCATATATATACATAGGAATATAATTCACATATGACTTCATTTTGCCGCTGTCCCAAATCCAATCTCAAAATTTAATATAAATAAATGTTCAATGTGAACTCTTCCAGAGATATCTTTTCTCATTTGTTTCTCATTAGAGCCAGTAGTGTAAATTCAACATTCATAAATTATATAAAGTTCTTTTCATCAAGAATGGTTTGCAGAAAATTAATAAAATAAAAGACACTGCCTGGTCTCAAAAAGACTGTTTCATCATAACTCTGAAAGTTAAGGAAAGTTAAGGAAAGGGAGAAAAGGATAAACTGTTCTTAATATCTTTCCATCCATAGGGTGATTTTAAATAATTTTTTTTAATTAAGTAACAAAAAAAAAAGATAAATTATTGACATTTAAAAACTAAAAAAACCACAACATTGTATTTGGATTATTTTAAATGTCAATTGCAGGTTTCGTATTTAAAAAAAATCATAATTAGTTCAATATTTTGTTAAAAACAAATATTGTTTTCTGAGCAAATAACATCTTGTGTTATTTTGGGTTTTTCAGTTTTAATTTGACAAAGACATTCCACTAAGGTCTTCTGGTGGCCTTATCTTTTGAGAAAATGTACAGGACATAATCCTCCAAACACACACAAAACCCAGAAATGTCCTCCATACATCCAAATTTTTTTAGGAAAACTGCAGCTGAAATGCATGCTTGAAATATAATTCTGTGTCCCTGTGTAAGTAATTTTTGTCAGAGCTACTACTGTGGTGAAGGCTCCTTTACCAGTTGCCTCAACAAAGTTCTTGTTCTATGTATTTCTTCAAGAACTGAACTTGTCTTCTGAAAGTTCTTCTGTGAGGTCGTTTTTTTCAAGCAGCATCAGCTTGCACAGTGGTTCCCATTTCTGCTATTTCAATGCATTTTAGAACACCAGTGCTCTTATTAAGTACTTAAGCTGAACTCATATTTCACATGACAGGAATTACACTGGTAAAAGAAAATCCTGCCAAGATAAAATCATATACAGCTGTTTTGATGTGAACTTCACCACCTACTCTTCCCCCCTTTGCATGGCTGACCTTGGGTCTGATTGTTGCTGACATGGTCACTTAGCAAGAACTTATAGCAGGTGGATGAAAAGGCTTACTCACAAGACTGTTAGGGTAACTTAATAACATTCGGCTTTAGTGGAGAGGAAAAGAGAAAAACAGATTAAAAGCTGCAGGTAATATCTCCTGTTCGAAGCTGTTGTGAACATTTGTATCTTTATATTCAGTATTAGAAGGGGAAAACCTCTCAGTACCCTGGTTAATAACAGTGGCTGATTGAAATGATTATAATAATTCCATAAAACTTCATTGAAGTTCTTCTGTCTCTACCAGTTGTCAGATATGCCATTCATATTTGGGGGTATAATTCGATGAATGCAAAAAAAGCCCAGTACTTTAAAAATTACCAAAATCGCTTACGGCAGGCTAGAAACAAGTTAGAAACCTACATAATAAAGTTCTAACACTTCTGAGAGGACACAGCATTAGGCTTTTATGTTTTAACTTTTTGATGTGAATTGTTGCTGACCCAAGAGATTATCCAAAATGTAGGCCAGGGCCAGCTGTGGTTAGTATGAGAAACTGGTAATAGATGCCCTTCAGTTTATTTGAAAAAGGCATACAAAATTCCATTTCCCTTATATCAAGAATTCAAGAGCAGACAGTTTATTTGCTCACAGCTTCAAGTCACTTTAACAGAACCAAAGAAAAGCATATCCATATCTGTCTCCTGGGGTGTTTTTTTTATGGCTATGCTCCCAGTGCTTTATCTGGTGGTGTATTTGGCATTCTGCTCCTCTTCTCCAGCTTCTCTCATCATTCATCTCTTCACATAAGCACACAAACTTCCATTAAAAGAATAAAAAGGATATAAAACTCTTTCATTTGGATATAAATTGTGTGACCCTTATTTTTTTAACATTGTATGGCAATGTATTTCAATGTTTGGAATATTTGTCTAGGGCAATTTGAAGAACTCCTAATTCTTTTTTCTTGTTGCTCATTACACTCATCAAGCTTTCTGTGATTAGATATCAAGCATAGCAGATGTGCCATGTGGTTCTTAAGTAGCTATATGCTAACATACGTGCACACTGCTTCTGAGAGTTCCTACAGAAGGCTGATAGAGTATTACTTGCCACTTGCAATAAGTAGCAGTTAAACTGAGGTAGAAATACTTTATCAAAGTTTGTGATGAGGACAATAACTCTCTCTTTCATCCGATGCAAAATATACTTAATTCCCTTAGTTCAGTGCTGCATCTTTGCCTTTAATATTCTGAACTTGCTGTTAACTCAGCTGGGCTGGTTTATTAGTTGGAAAAAAATCTTTACTCAGCAGATGTCTCTTCTGTTTTGTAAATATGCATTTGGCTTGGAAGAAAACAAAGAAACTGAAGAAATAATCTTCTTGGGGAAGAGAATCTGTCTTGGCCAATGTCTAGCTGTACTGAAGAGAGAACTTAAGGGGTAATGACTTAGGAGGAACCTGTATGGGTTACCTGAGAACATGAAATACTTCTATTTTGACCCAAGTGATGATTTGGTTTGACATCTTGTTAAATATCAAAACAAATCATCATTAGTTCTTTCCAAGATTTTGTAACCATCACTGAATGTGGTTATGTACACACAGAATTATTATATTAATTCTGTTAGCTTCCCATGTCCAGTTCCAATTTAAAGGATGCAGACTTCAACTGGCGATGCTATTTTCTTGTTGTCAAAAGTGATGTCTTTTTCATCTGTACACATCTAGGTTTTCACTCAACTCAATGTATCACTTTCTAACTTAAATGCCTTTTTTTGGTGGCAATGTGACTTTTAGTCTTAAACAGAAAGTGTTTATATCTTTCTATAAAGACACACACATTGACCACAACTGCATGTGTATTTATAAGTACATTTCAGTGTACATTTTAAAAAGGTGTACAACACAGAGAATAACTAATAATTAGTATCTGCTTCTAGCACTTAAATTAAGCTGTAAATGAAAGAAAGAAGATGTCATTTTCTTTCACTAGCAGTTTATGTTCACATATGCACCACAATTAGTGTGTGAGGTCACTGTCATTGTTCCTATAATAATTTTTCACTGCTCTGAATCCCTTTGAGGTCATCATGTCCAACTTCCTACTCAAAGCAGGTCCCATTATATCACTAACAAAGTAGTAAAAGAAAAAAGAGAAGTTCCAAGACTTGAAACAAATGCTAGTCTTTAAAACTTTGAGCTATGTGTTGTCTTGATAGAAACTGCTACCACAAGAACTTTTAACAGGAATTAAAATTTAATCTCTTTAATTCTCTAAATCACAAAGTAAAAAGGCCAGTGACCAATGTAAATACTTCAGTCAGATTATTCTAATCAAAAAATACTTATTACAAGCTACATTTAAAAATCCATGTTAATAGCAACTCCAGGGCACTTTTCAAAGCCTTAATATATTTAACTACATCAAAGGGAAATAAATAACTTTTTCTGATTTACATTTCTTGTTTGGCACATAAAAATGGATGGATGCATGAGATGATAACAAGAAAGAAATCAAGGGATAAAATAATAAGAGTAAATTGCTCTACTATGGCTAGATCTACTAGAACAATGCAGCTTATTCTTTCAGTTGTGCGGGAAAAGAAAAGAAACTTCAGAAGCAACAGTCACTGGGAAAAATACTCTAGCTCAGCCAGACATTTGTCCACACAAAGGTCATGTTCAGCTGCAGTGTTACCTGTGTCTTCATGCTGCTGCCACCTTGATCACTTATGCTGTTTTCAAAGGCACATCTATTTCCAAGGACCAAGTAAAGTAAACATTTCAGACCATATTAAGATTAAAAAGTAAAAAAGAAAAACTAATGCTCCTAGTTTTTGGCTTCTGATTATGCTCTTAGTACTTAATCTGGTCATGTCTTTGGCACTTTCTTGCTCTTCAGCCCCCTCTGTTCTGTCTTTCCAAGCAGAGAAATCTGCGTAGGATGCAGGAAAAACCCACTTTAACTCTTAATAAGAACACTACTATACAGCTGATGAACATGTGGACCTTGGTGGTTCCAGAGAACAGGGGTGGATTTTTACATGATTTCCTATTTATTTTCTTCAATGGTGGGTGTTCCTTTCAAGATTCCTTGAAGAGATTTGATCTTCAAAAAACACATGTCTTGAGAACAAGGGGTTTTTGAACTGGACATTCATACTAACAAACACCAATTATCTTTCTGAATAGATGCTTAAAGCAAGAACCTCATATAATTATTTTTTTTTTTAACAGTTGTCTGTTTCTGGTTGTTGGATCACAAAACCAGAAATGTTAAATTGTCTTCAGGTGTTGTCCTATATTTTTTGGGCAGAATATGATAAATTTTATATTCCCTTTAATCGCTTAAAAATCTGTCCTTTTCCAGGACAGTTGAAATCCTGAAAGATATTCTGATTAAAGAAACATGAGCTGCCTAGCTGAACATAATTTTTGATCTTCATAGTTACTGAAGCAAGAGCCATTGTTCCAGATTATCCTGCCTAAATCTACAAATGAAGAAAATATTCAGAGTAAAACTTTTTTTGGGAAGGAGCAATGAAAGGGATGGAGACCCGAAGTTATCTATATTATTTGTTAGAACACTATCTTGCACTTCTGCTCCCAGGATCATCAGAAACCTGTCATGGGTGTCCAGAGGTTAGTGCAGAGTATGGAGAATAGACAGAGAAGGATGGAGAGAGAAATGAGCTAAATATTCTCATAGAGAAGGGAAGATCACACATTCCTCCAACATCATGAAACATGTCAGGAAAAAGGTCTCAGATGCTAATTTGGTTTCTATCCCTGTAGAATATATTAAAGATTGGGAAGAAGCTGCATTTATCCTTGTTAAAGCCCTGTGTGACTGACTAGTCTGTAATCGCATAGGGAACTTGTGGCAAAACATAATTTGAAATTATGCCTCTGGGTTCTACTTCAACTATTGGCTTTCTCTTCTTTTCTCTTTTTCTGTGCGTCTCCTTGGAGGCAAGAAAGAGGACTCAATTTCAACATGGTAGAGTTTAATATCATACAAGTTAAAAGCAAGGCAATAAGTAAGATTGCAACCCTAGGCTTCAGGAGGGCTAACTTTGTGCTCTTCAAAGAGCTGCTTGGCGGAATCCCTTGGGCTAAGACTCTAGAAGGTAAGGGAACCCAAGAGAGCTTGGTTGATATTCAGATATTACTTCCTCCAAAATCAAGACAGGTGCATTCATTTGAGTAAAAAATCAGGTAGAGGAGGCAGGAGACCAGCATCAATGAGCAAGGAGCTGATGAAAAAACTCAAGTGTAAAAATGAAGTTCACAGAAAGTGGAAAAATGAAGTTCATAGCATGTGGAAAAAGACACTGGTCTCTTGTGAGAATTATAGGAACACTGTCAGGGTTTGTAGGAATGCAGCAAGGAAGGCCAAGGCCCTCTTGGAATTAACTCTGGCAAAGGAAATAAAGGAGAAGAATAAGGGCTTCCTCAAATACTTCAGTGGTAAAAGGAAGACTAGGGGAAATGTGGGCCCAATGCTGAACAGTGTGGGAGACCTAGTGATAGAGGATGCAGAGAATATGGAGTTACAAAATGCCTTCTTTGCTTCAGTGTTCACTGCCAAGACCAGCCCTCAGGAACTGCAGACCCTGGAAGTAAGAGTGAAAGCCTGGAAAGAGAAAGTCTCTCCACTGGTCTATGAGGACTGAGTTAGAAATCACTTTCATAAAATGATGACACACAAATCCATGGGCCCTGATGGGATGCACCTACTAGTGCTTAAGGAGTTGGCTGATGTTGTTGTTCTATCACTCTCCATCATTTCTGAAAAATCATGGAGAACAGGTGAGGTTCCTGAGGAGTGGAGGAAAGACAGTGTAACTCCTGTCTTCAAAAAAGGCAAGAAGGAAGACCCTGGTAATTACAGACAAGTCACCCTCACCTCCATCCCAGGAAAGGTGATGGAGCATTGCATTCTGGAGATTTTATCTCCACATACGGAAGTAAAGAGGGTATTATTACTAGTCAAGATGGATTCCCTAAAAGAAAGTCATGTCTGATTAATCTGATAGCCCTCAATGATGATGTGATTGAATGGGTAGATTCAGGAAGAGCAAGTGGATGTTGTCTACCTTGAATTTAGCAAGGCTTTTAACACTGTCTCCCATAACATCCTAGTGGGTAAGCTCAGAAAGTGTTGGTTAGAAGAGCAGACCATGAAATGTGTTGAGAACTGGCTGAAAATAGGACTCAAAGGGCTGTGATCAGTGGTGCAGAGTCCAGCTGGCAAACTGTAAGTAGAGGTGTTCCCCAGGGGTCAGTTCTAGGTCCAGTCCTATTCAACATCTTCATCTATTACCTGGATGAAGGGATAGAGTGTACCTTCAGTGAGTTTGCTGATGATAACTAAAGTGAGAGGAGTGGCTGATGCATGGGAAGTCTGTACTGCCATCCAGCGAGATCTGCACAGACTGAAGAGCAAACATAATGAAGTTCAGCAAAGATAAGTGTAGAGCCCTACACCTGGGGAGGAACAACAGCATGTACCAGGACAGGTTAGGGGTAGACCCGCTGGANTGGCCTGCCCTTGGTGTCCCTGTGTTGGCAGGGGTTTGGACATGACTGTCTACAGAGGTCCGTTCCAACTCCTACCATTCTATGATTCTATGAATTGATGGTATGGAGCTGTAAAGAGGCACACAGAGTCAATCCAGAGGCAACAGGCCTGAATCAGCTTTGCATTTGATAAAGTCTCAGATTTGTTATAACTTCAGATCTTTTTGCTGGGGCAAACCTACTTCTTTACAGTAGACAAACACTGAAAATGGGGTTAGGTGGTTCACCAAGAAGGTATTCTATGATAATATACTTAGAGTGTACTTTGTGAAACTCAGCCTGTTTTGTACTCCTCCAGACCAGTGTATAGTCTTCAGTTGTTTTTGTTTAAGTTAACGACTGGAAGAAACGCCCTTCCTCTGAGATCATTGATGTCTTACAAACTTTGCCATAATGTTCTAACTTTCCCCTTTAGAGTAACATTTACTGCGCCAGAAGTTATGCTGAGTACGGTAATTTAATTATGACTCTATCAAATGTGAATCATCACAATCCAAATCTAAAAAGGAAGTTATTCTTTTTAAAAAATACCCACTCTAAATAACTACAATTAGATTCATAGGGAATATACAAGTTATAATGAAATCTTTTGGTATGGTTTTCATACTAGTAAAAAAAGGTCCTTCCTTTGATAGTTCCAAGCACAGACAAGAAAGACTTTGTGCAAAAAGTCTTATTTATAGTGGCTTGTATCCTTTTCATTACATCAATAATGTCATACATCATCCTGACATTTATCAGTCATTTAATCTAGGTAAACTTATTACGCCTGATGTAATTCCGCTGAAAAAAATCTGTTGTATGCTTTTTGTGCTATTTCTAGCATGGTTGGGGTTTAGAACTGTGATAATTAGAAGTAGGAACACATTTTTTTGTACTAATTAGCCCACTATTATTTTGAAACCATGAACTATATTGTTACTGCACAACTTCCTAAGGACATTCCTCTATTTTTTAGAGCAAAAAGCTATAGAAAACTGTTTATGACTTATAAATATTTTATATTCCATTGTGATGTATGCTACATTCTCTTATTACTTTCTCAGTTTCAAGATAAAATACATCTCAGATTTTTTCACTTATCTGCTACTAAATGTCAGGATCCCATGAAAATACAGAATGAAACATCAAACATGGAGTGTACTCCAGAATTTTGTAAAATAATATACAGTTCTATACAGCAAATATTCCTCCAGGTGAGTTATTCCCTGTGAAGTTCAGCTTATAAATACAGTGATGGAAGACTCAGGAAACACTACTCTTCTTTTATCCTTCCTGGTGCCCAGCTCACATAACCAATCTCACTCAGTCACATGGACTCAGAATAATTTAGGCTAGAAGAGACATCTGGAGGTTATCTGATCAAGTATCCCGTTTGAAACAGAGCCAACTTTGAAGTTAGGTTCAAATATTGCTCAGCGTCATATCCAGTCAAATTTGGATTATCAGTACTGATGGAGAACCCAAAACCTCCTCAGGTAACCTGTTCTAGCATTTGATTACTCTTGGTGTAAAAATTTTCTCAGGAGGAAGATGCTCAAGGTTCAGAATCTACCTGAAAACTTTCAGCATGGTATTAGTTATTCCAAAGATGAACAGAGTCTGAGACAGGCTCTGTGAGGTGATTTATGGTCTTGGTTTTTTTGCAGCTATTCTAAAGTATTCTACCACTGCATGCTTAGTAAGAAAAAGTGGAAAGTTCAGTTTTCATGAGGGACCTATTTAAAACTTGACCTACACTGACTGAAAGAACTGCCCAGAACTACCCCCTCCAGCATACACAAAAGAAAACCCCAAACCACGTTTATATGTGCTCGGGAAAATAAAACAAGTTCTCCCCTCCATCACCTGAAATTGAAGTGTGGAAAGTTGTCTCTGAGCAGCAAAGCAATGCCAGATTAAAAAGAGGTAAAAATTTGCCTTGGCTGTAGCTGAGTGCCCCTGTCCAGAGCAGCAGCCTAGGTGAAGGATTTGGGTGAGATCTCTTTTTTTCACACATTTGTATGTTTTTATGTCTGCTTTAAGCACTGAGTTTCTGTTTTATCCATATATTATTATTTATGTGAGTCATCCTTCTCCCATCTCAGAGACCTCATCAGGACAGACTCCAGAGCCTGTCTTTTCTTCAGAGATCTTCCTTGGCATCCATAGTTGCTTTCTTCTCATACCAATAGCATTTACTGCTCCAAGTTATCAGACACACTTCTTTTTTTTTTTTTTTTTTTCTGTTTTATATTGTTCCCTAAATCTGTATAATCCCTCACACTCTAAATTAATGACTAGATCCTTATTTACCTACCTCTGCTAATAATGTTACTTTCCATTACAATGGACATACTAAAGATGCTTCTGTGAATTGAGTCAGTAAAGTGTAGGGTTAATATTTTGCCGTTCAGGTATTGAATGCGCTCCTTGAATACTTCCTCTGATGACCTAAACATGGCCTACAATAGTCCTCATAGTTTCCTATCTTAAATAACTAGCAGCTTGATTGTGATTTTATCTTCTCTTTTACTGAGACAGTTATATGAGAGTGCTGACCTTCAGTTAACTGCCTGTTTCCTCTGCACAGGGTACACAGGACGTGAGAGCTTGGTTCAATTAGGCACGTTGAATCGCATGTAAGTGGAGACCTTGATCTCCACAAGCGATAGAATTGTTTTAGTTCATGTTAAGGTATCTTTGTGGTCTGCTTGTTACAACAGGGAAGTCCCTGACTCATTTCTACCTTTCAAGTGTTGATACTGTGACTGATACAGTAAAAATACCACCATGCTCAACAGTTTGGCTAGCAAAAAACATTATTTAAATGTGTTAGCAGCTCTTTAGCATCTCAAGGTGTACTGTTATTTAGCTATTTAAAACAATTTGTACACAACTGGAACAGTTTAAAATGGCATGACATTTTATTTCCTTTGAGAGAAGGAAGGGTTAGAGCCTACCAAGATCATTGATTTCTATCTAGTCCATCAGAAAATTCTGCATGGGATGAAATCAGCATAGGTGTTATATGGCACTGGAAGATATGATGGAATTAAATAGGGATTTTTTTTTTTTTCTTTTAAGTACAAGAATGCACATAGCTGAGACAGCATAAGGCAAAAAATGTACAGAAGACAACAGTTTTGATGAGCTATGAACTCAAGACTTGACATTGTCCTCTATATCAAACAGGCAGCTGGACTTGGAGTTTCATATCCACAATGGTTTTGATGGGTTTTATTTTGGAATATCTAACTTCCCTGAAAATTGTTCAGGAGAACAGGTCCCTGTGCTGAAAACTAAGTTTGCTTGAAGTTTCAGTCCTTACTTCACTTCTGAATATGGACTGCGAGACCTACTATACATGATCAAGTTAGGAGTGCAACAACTGAGTTCATCTCTGCATTGTGGCCTGGAAGGAGACCTCTGTGCTTTTGGAGAGAAACACAACCCTTGGTACATTTATCAGGTGGGGAAGCAGAGAACAAAATCTGCCCTGAAGCCCTGGTGATTAGAACATTTCTAAAGGGTAAAGCATGCATTAGGAAAAAAAACCCTAATTTTTAGTTGCCTTCCAATTTGCCCCTTAATTCTGCTACAGATGTTTTTAAACACGGCATTCCATTGCTTTTTTGTGTCTTTTAAAATGAGTCTTGACATATTCTATTAGTGGGTTGTGTGATATGGCAGTTAAGGTAAGAAGGGACTCATCTATTCATATTGCCCCATTTTACAGCAATGCAGACAGGCAGATGAGATTGGAACTCCATAAACCACTACCCACTCTGTCCTAAGGGACTTAATAGATCAATAAGAAAAAGGAAACTCGTGTGGTCTGAAGGAAAAGTTGCATGGATGGAAAAGGACAAAAGTGATGGACAGTCTCTTTCTTTTTACACTGCTTTATCATAGGTTTTAATGGTAAAAACTGCTTAATTTATAGGGGTGAACTAAAAAATTGACATCCATAAGGTACTTTGAACTCTTTAAAAGAAGATGTGCCAAGGCTACCATATATTAATATTATTTAGTTGCTGGAAAAAGGCACAGTGTTTCACTATTATCTTGCCCCTTGCCTCATTCTTTTCCTAATTCCTCAGGCTAATAACATTTCTCAGGAGCATCAGATATTAATGTCTTTCAATATCAGATATTAGCAGTAAAAAGGTTTCACCTAGAGGGTGTTTCCTGGACTGGGTTTTCCATTTACTTTCACTGCAATGACACAGAAGAAGCTGATAAGCCATGACTTAGAGAGCTCAGGACTGGAATCATGTTGCTTAATTTAAATTTGCCTGTTTGGTACTGTAATCAGTGGAGAGGAATAATTACTTCCAGAGAGCAATGATCCCATTTACAGTCTGTATTAGGGTCTGGAAATGACCTTTTTATGACAGTGCAGAAACCTGGGGTGATTAGGTTTCTGTTTTATGTTACTAACAAAAGCATAAAATGAAAGAAATTAATATATAAAGCCTTACCAAAGAGTGTTAGACAGATCTAGATACATGAGATTAATCAGAACATCTTGGAAGAAAAAGCAATAAACCAATATTGTTGAATGCATTCAGAAGCATTGTTGTGCTCTGTTTGTTAATTGTTGATCATAAGGTACGAGCCCGTTACAGTAAACCATTTTTTGCCTTACCTCACTGTTAACTCTTTTTCTGCCCTTTCAGATCAGTAAATGACTGACACATATTCCTTTTTCTCTCTATCAAATCTTCCAGACTGAGTTATTGTGCTTTATATGAATGATGCTCTGAGAGCTGGGATTTACTCATAACTTCACAAGCAATGTATCAGTGAATATTGATGGAAAACCTGCATTTGCTAGTAGAAAAGAACTACCAGTAAGTAAAAAGCCTATTTTAGCCTCTTTCAGGACAACATCAGAGCAACTGTATCTAAACTGTGCCTTTTAAGATTTCCCTGTCTGTAATGTAGCATCTTAATTACTGTACAGAGTCTATCACACGTTTGAAGAAGTGTTTTACATTACACTTCCTTACAGTGGCAAAAAGTGCTAATAAAATACATCATAATGTGTCAGCAGGAAATTAGAGGATTCAAGTGGCATATTCTTATCTTTTTAGGACTGATTTATCATTATCTAACTAGTTTATCTTTCACTCATGTGAGCAGTGGTTGAATTATTTGTTAGTTTTTTACCTATATTACCATACACATATTATTGTGGTTTCCTTTTATATCTGCTTAGCTATATCCAAAAGAGAGCATGGAAGGAAGACAATAATTTAACTGGGGGAAAGATGGAGAATATGTGAGAATCAAAAACAACAAAAAAGACTATCTCATCTGATAAATTCAGCTTGCTTGAGTGTATCTGTAAACAAACACAGTTTCTACATCCCTAGATTGTATAGTGGCAGTGTCACCAGCATACATCCGGGGCTGCAATATCAGTAACATGGACACAGATTACCTACTGGTTTATTTTTATTCCTTTATTTCTATTTGCTATAGATTATGTTCACTTTTTATCTCAAACTAACTAAGGAAGGTGGCAGGAGATCACATGCAACTATGAGATATAATTAGACTAGTAAAATGTACATGTAAGCTTGGGACTTGGATTGGAGAGTGATTTTCAGAAGGGAATGGGTAACAGTGCTATTTGGTCACATAGTTCCACCCTTATGTGTTTGGTAACATACAACATCAAATTGCATTATGGAAGGATTGAGTGAGAGGGTCATGGGGAGATGCCTCTGCTGCAAACCCCACTGAAAGCCCCTGCAGATAATAAACACAGTGCAGAATTTGCCATAGGGAACAACAGTGCTCCCAAATGTCTCCTGCAGAGTAAACAGAATAAACAGAACTGGTACCAGATCAGCTCGTAGTCAGTAATAGGTCAGGTCTCAATAGCCACTGAGATAAATCTCACTGTGTATCCTCTTAAGAACATAAGGTGTGGGTTGGGGGTTATGTTTTTAGTTTGTTGTTTTTTTCTTCTCCTTAGCACTATCCTTTGTTTTAAATTCAGTTTGGCATATATTCTGCTCACAAGTTTCCCAGAAATTCGTTCTAGCACTGGAGAATGAATTATCACATACCTAATATGATTAATGTGTATATGAAAATAAGCTTTCCTACAAGTGAAGAAATAGAAAGCTAAGCTTCCCATGGTCATTTGTGCTTATAAAGACTACATCCATCTTATTCTGGAAATCCATGTAATTTCACATTCAAATAAAGTTACTCTGTGTGTGCATCACATTTAACAAAGGTAATATGAAAATCACTTCACCATATCTACGCTGAACAAGTGTTACTATATATAATGATTGTCAAAATCAATATGCATGCTAAATATTGTAGTATAGCTTTAAGTACACATATTTTTCCTATTCCACTGAAGAAATCATGTTTTCAAAATGCACTTGCCTATCATCATAAAGATATGTATTTATATAAAATTCATTGTTGGATTGTTTCCAGATGATATTGCCTTACTGTGTTAAGTGCCGCACACATTTAGGAGGTAAGATAGAACTGTTGCTATGAAGTACTGGTAGTACAGGGACACAAGGAATATTTTCTTTCCTTGATCTTTGTGGTAAGTAGTGTTATCTGTATATTTGGATGGTAGCTAGGGAACATGGGCTATATCTTCACAGCTGTACAGTTCACTAACTTCTAACTTTAGGACCCCACTCACATATTGAATCCATCCCAAAAACACTGGTGAAACTTAAAGACTCCTAAAGCACATCCTCAGAAGCTGGCTGAGCTAGCCAGGAGACAAAGACGGGATATATTTGCCTGATAGGGACAAATAAAGTAGGATCCTTCTGATCAGTGTTATGAGAGATTTCTGAGTGTCCTTTTAAATGGGATGACTAAACTTGATTGCTGAAGGAGGAGGAGAGACTGATTCCATGATACTCACTAGTATAGGGGCTAGACTCTGCCCAGAGGAGATAGATAGTCAGAATTAAAGTATAAATTAGGCCAGTGGCCCAAACTTGCATCCTGCCTTCATGTTGGAAGCAGCATCTGGGATGCAGCTACAGACAAACCTCCTTAACCCCTTTGGGGAGTCATCACTTACTCTGGCAGGTGGCTCCAGAGCTGTCCTCACCTCTGTGAACTGTGGGATTGCAAGGATGACTCTGTCTAACTTCAATTTCCAGCTCTAAAATTTCTGTTATTAATTTGTCTGCAGAATAAGCCTTTGCTTTCAAACCATTCTGCCACATTCTGCCACATCCAAATACCCAATATACAAATGATCAAGTTTTTCCTTCTCCCAGCCTTTCTTTGAGTAGATAGAAGAGTTGACTGAGCTCCTCATAATCCTCTGAAGAAAAAATGTATGACTCTGAGAACTGAAGATTTTCAAATCTGGGTACAATATTCTGGTAAAATATTACTGTGCCGCTCTGTGTGTAGAGGGAAGCTCATTTCCCTAATTTCTGGATATCACTATTTATGCATCCAAAAATTGCATTAGACTTTAGTTCTTCAACTCTATACTGGAGAGCCCATGCTGAGTTGACTATCTGTGATGGTAATCTGTGCTTTAGCTGGTGATCTTGCTGTGATATGCTGCACTAGTGTGTTTTCCTACCATTGTTTCTAGCTTATGCTTGTTCCTTGCTTTTAAAAAAAGTTGTTCCTACATTGAATTTTCTTCTATTCCTTAATATGTCTCAGTATGGAATCAGATGAAACACATATATCATCTAGGTTTTATTATTTTCTATTATCTTAAGTAGTCTGGGATTTCTGATATAAGCCTGTTCTGTAAGATTTTTTCCAGATTTTTTTTCAGAATGGCAATGGGTCATTGTGTTCAAAAAGAGCAATTTAAGTAACTTATGCAATGTTTGAAGCAAGACAAATCAGATCTAATTCAAATCAGATCTTCAAGCACACAAAATATATCTGCAACAGTACACAGGGTAAACAAAGTAGTATATTACCCACTGAATTATCTCAGTTCACTTGGCACAATTCCTCCAAATCTGTGCATGTTATGGTTGGTTATTACCATTCTGTAGTTGAAAAAGTCATTTTCTCAGGATTTATTTTGTCTGTAAACCGTGCTCAAATTCCTAAGACCTGACTTTTAGATCCACTAGAAATAAGCTTTGTAGGTTTTTATGTATTCAAATCTACTTCACCTTTGGAAGACTTAGCAACTATGCAATCTCTCTCTCACTCTGTTAAGAAGTCCTTAGAAGACAACAGCTGTGAAAGTTAAAACCTTCATGCTCTCTCTCTTTCTCAGCTCTATTCAAAGACACAGAATGTCTACTATATTATTGTATTGGAGATAGCCCTGTTTTAAAAGTACATTAGCAAAACTATCAGCTATTGCTGTTTAAAATAGTTATAAAACTGTTTTAATCTGCTTCAAAGAGAAATTGCCTGGTTCTAGGCTTGGCATGAATAGTAAAGATAATAAAAATTAAAAAAAATATTTATCCTTTCTCCTGTCTTTTTGCAAAGCTCTATGTGCCAGCCTTGCATCTCCTACATACAATGATGTGTTTAGGATAGTTGATGTGTTTTGAGGTTATTCAAGGGCACATGGGTTTTTGTGTGCAAGTATGGCAAATGATTGAATTAGTTCAATCTAATAAGTATTATCTAATTACAGTAAGAACTCGTAGAAATTCTGTATACCCTGTCAGAAACAGAGTAATCACATTCCATGCACATATCTTAATAACTTAGAATTAGTTGAAAAAAGGGAAGTTGATCCATCTGCAGAAGAGAGCTTTGCCATTTTATCTGCTTCAGCCTTATGAGATTTGGAACTCAACAAGTAATTTTGCCATTTTGTGTAAAATACAAAATGTTTTACATATTCAGAAAATCCTATGGATAAAAGAACAGTTCAACCCCATAATGTGATACCAGTAATAAAGAGCTGTGTTAAGAAAGACTAGTCAATTTTAAGCAGACAATCTAAGCAAAAGGGTAATTATTGCTTCCTATTACATTTCAGAAATCAACACACATAATCCTGTTTTGGAAAGAGTTGGTCAACTTAAATAAGTTTCAGTTCTTAATAGTATCATGTCAACAGACCAAATCCCTGGCAAGTTCATACTTGCTTAGGCAGAAAAAATACCATCACTCTGAGTGCACAGACTTGAATGACAATGCTGAGTCCCAGTTCTCTCAGCCTTTGACACAACAGCAAATTCCTTACCAGAACTGATACTGTTAAGTGACATGTTACTGACTGATTAATGCTCTAGCACTGTCTCAAATTGCACCACAGAGGTGATATTTTCTGAAGAGGTGCCACAACATTGCTCCCAAGAAAATACAGTTATGTAAAGTTTGTCTACAGGAAGTGTGTTTTCAGTAGTGTGGTCAGATATTTTCATGTGTATTTGTCTTTTAAGTGTCAAAACCAATAGTAGGCCTATTTTGCATATGTTGCCCTTAAAAAAGTTAAATATATGTGAAAAAAAAAATCACTTTTATACACAGGGACACTGGCACTGAGCTTTGCAACAGGTTACAGAAAATGTTACAACAGAGTCTGGAGCCAAAGTTGCCTACCACAAGCTATTCTTCAGCCACTCTGCATGAAAATGTTATTTCTGATTCACAGAAGTGAAACTGCTTTTTGTGTTATTATTTCAATTGTATTGGTAGACTGATAGTCAGATGATTTTTTTCACTTCTATTTTTCTAAAATTCTAAATATTACAAGATGTCTTTCATTAATTTTTTGTTTTTATGGCACTACCATTTTTATATGGTGCCTGTTTATACTAAGGCTTAGTCTCCAGTACACATTTCTCTTCCTCGTATTCAGTACAACATGAGCTATACTTATCCTAATGTTTCCTACCAGAAGTATTTATTTCTATACTTTTAATCATTAGAAATAATTTTAGAGGTTGTCTGCTTTTAGTTTGTCTGTATTTGTTTACCTATCTCCATGCAAATCTAATTTATCTTGTAAATACTTGAAGACTTCATGTTCATTTTAACCTTATTTATATTTAATAATAATAACAGATTGATAACATAAATAGCACATCTAGACACTCTGGTGGTATTTTGGTTTACACTTTGTTTTACATTGTTAAATCAAGTAGAAATCTATTTTTGTGATTCCAGTATGTAAACTTTTTTGGCGCTTCTGAAATGGTCTTTCAAACATAAAAATGGGGTAAGTTTTCCAGCACCAGGGCATGCAGTGTGATATGTTGTTCTGCTGTTCTGAATATTCTTAAAAATACCAGGCAATATCCAGGTTTGTTTCAGGGGGTGTTACTAAAGCTAAGTATAAAAGCACTTTTGAGCTCATGATCAACTTTGTTCCCTTATTTAAAAATCTGAATCTCATCTTGATGAGTGGTAAGACCTCCCTGTGTCACTATGGGACAGGATCCATCTGCGAGAAGTGAACATCCTACCATTCCTGACTTACTAATTTAAAAGTCCTGACAGTTCTCTTAGCACTTTTATTTCTAAGTCTTAGATCATATGTGTAAAATATTCCTCTGGAAAGTCAAAGAAGTTCCCCAGTACTATAATGAAAACATAACTGTGAGAGAGATGAAAGTAAATCTGGCACTTGATAGCTGGAAAATGTAGAAGCTACCTGTTCTGTTAAAATATTCCATGTCACATGAATACACTCTATATGTAATAATAATAGAAAGTCTAACTATACAAAAATCTTATGACCCCAAAAAAGAAAGAATTACATAAATCATTACTTTATCTCCTTTCTTTCTTTTGCTTAGGCATTCTAGAAGTTGCATATCAAACACTGTTCTCAGATTTGCAAGTGGCACAGCTATGCACTTAATAGAAATAAAATTTTATGTGTCTGTTTATCCTTAGTCAGGTCCACCAGCATGATCTTCCTAGTCTAGTCCTACTACATTGTGTAAGTGAGAATGGAGTGAGACTGACAGTAAACCAAAGCCTAAATCTCTGAGCTCTCAGTCAGGCTGATGATAAATTACAGGAATGCAAAAGGTAAAACAGATCCTGGAAATTAAGATACAGGTTATCATGACATAATGACAGCAGAATATGGATGTATGCTGAAGTCAAGAGAACTGGTATCCCTACCATAATGCAGAAAAAATCGGTCTTACACAAAATGACAGGCGTGACAGCAAGGTTATAATTTGGCTTTCTGAAGAGGGAGTTTTGCTTACTCTTTGCACAACTGCAGAGAAGAATGTCACTCTTATTTACACAAACTAGGTTAAATATTTATAAAAAATTTTGACTCTCTAATTTCATGACATAAAGCATGCAAAACTAAATCCCATGTTCGGAGAAGCTGGCACCTTTTTCTGGAGCATATAGCACGGATTCCTGTTATCCCACAACAGTGAATAACAATGGTCATTGATGCAATTCACAACAAACATTTCTGTGACTTCAGTGGATCATGTGAACGCAAAGCAAAAGTAAGGTTAGAGGCCTTAAAACGGCATTGTAACATCAGAAAAAGAGAAGAAATCTTCATGATGAATACTGGACATGAAATGCAATTTTCCTCTTGTTTTATAAAATATACATAGTTTTAAATTTAAGTACATATCACCATGTCTGCTCTGGACGACATAGCTGATGAGGAAGTGTCATGTGATTTCTGACAACCTCTGAGAAGAAAAACAATTATTTCAGAGCTGGACTTGAAGCCTCCTTTTGAAATCAAGTGCAGCAGAGGATATCCTGCAAGAATTCTTCCTCCCCTCTCCTTGGGTGAATCTCTTCCTAAAAACAGCATGAGTATTCACAAGGCCTGGCTACCACTAGCCAAGCTGGGGTCCAGATGGAAGTCTTTTAGTAGCCAGCAATACTTGAGATTTCTCCTCTTGTGCTGGAAAAGTTTATGTCAGTAGCAGAAAGTACCTGGCCCTCAGAGAAAACCAGTTGTGACCTTGCATCTGCCACTTGTTGAGTGATAGTGCAAAACTTCTTTATGTATCTTTTCAACTGCATATTTTGAGATATTCTGAATAGGAATTGACAATATGGAATATATAGTCAATATATAGTATAGTGTGGCACTTTCCTAATTAAGACACCACTCAAAAATAATAAAAGGAGACAATTCTGCCTTATGTGCCATGCCTAGATACGTTTTATTGTTTCATTTGTTTAAAATATTTTTTCTTTATTCTTCACTGTGGATCCTTATGCTGTATCCTGAACTCATTGCAATGCAAAACCAACATGATCTTTTCAGAAATCCCAGATAAATATTCACTGTTTCAATTTCTTCAGTGCAGAAATAGTAAATAGAATAGAGAATAGAAACATCTGGAGCAGTCTTTGGCCCAAATATCTAAATTACTGCAGAAATTCAACCTATGTATTCTAAATTTGTCTGTGTTCCTTGTATTTCAAACAATACTTTTGCCAGATCTCTGTGAAGGTGAGACAATTCATCTCAACAGGACTGACCTACTGGGAAATAAAAGATCAGTTTAATCACTTTATCAGGAGACTTCATAATAAAAGATTCACTTCCCTGATTATACATCCTTGACAGAAATGCCATAAGAGTGACTGAGCTTTCTGTGGCTTGCATACATGCTTTAAGATTGCTGCGACAGCAAACCTTGGCAGAATTAAATATGAATTTTTTTGCACGTGGTTTCAATAAACCTGACATTTTCCACTTTACAATCCAGAAAAGATGATTGAGCAGATGGTAATTCAAGCCACTGGATCTACGTAATCTTTTGCTAAAACTGTGAGTTTTCACTCTCAAGAGCAGCTTATATGTGAGGGACTGAGAAGACTGAATACTAATTTTTTGGCAAAGCACCATGCTCACATAACCGAGGTACACAAATACTAGTTATAAATACTAGCTGGCTGTAGGAGGTACAGAAAACAATTTTTTTTCTCTGTCAATGAATTATCTCTCAAGTCAACTTCATATATATGCATATGTATCTATTTGTGTGCAGACTTTTAATGCATTTATAAAACAAAGAATTAACACCTGTCTGCATTTAAGTAATCTAAATAAAATATCTTAAACCCCAAAATAATCTAAGGACCAGAATGAATGAATCATGAGCAGGAACATAACAACAAACACATTTTTATTTTATGAATTCTTCTCAGGAGCTACTGTAGTCAGTGACTCAATACATAACTTATTAATAATGCTTCATAAGATGCTCTTTCAGCAGGTTTTCAACTTTCTCACTGGGACCCCATGTAAACTGAAAACAAAGCTGTGCATTTTCCAAGTTTTTCCTGAAGGCTCAAGTCTCTCTGCTCTGCCTGTGAACCATATGAAGAATAAGGAGTTCCCACAATGTTCCAATGATTTTGCTTTCATGTTTGTCAGTGAATGATCCTTTCTGGCATAGAATCTTTCCAGGGCATATGCCATTCTTATCTAGTATTTCAAGTTAAAAACACTTGTATTAACCTTACTATAAGGCCATGGAAGGAAAATCCATTCCCTCTACAATCAGGTGCATCAGCACATATACTGTGCTCATGTACCGGTGCCTCTCTATTCTCTAGAAAGTGAAGGGATCTTCCAGAAGTAATTCAACCAATATAAGACCAGAGTAACTGTCCAGCAGTGCCTTCACTTGCTTTTCAACAGAGAGTCCTTGGGCCATCAACTGTCCCATCAGGACCTATGTTTTTACCACATCTGTCACCAATGTTATTGTGTTGACAGTATTGTTGTGGATGGACTTCTGTGCTCTGTGAGATTTAAGCAGCCTTCACATCGACACAGCAGGCTGTGAAGATCAGTATTTAGGACCAGCATCCTAGACTGAAAAATCCTCCAGCAGGGATTGTCTTGCAACTCATACAGAGTTGAGCACATTTTTTTGGCTCTTTAGGCTAAGCAATAATTCTTAATAACAGTATTATCTGCAGGCCAGAAGTGCTCTGATTCATCTCAGCTTGTAATTCTGGAGCCTGTATTAATGTTTCTTCATCAGCTTTTTTTTTTCTGAATGGATCCTACATACTTTCATACCAATTAGGGGGTAATTTTTTTTTTTTCTTTTTTTTAATAATTGTGGCTTTCAGGCTCCCCTACCCTTTACAGATGTCTTTTAGATTACCCATTGCCTGCGTGATGTTGCAAAACCCCAGTGCAATAAAATACCCACTAGCCATGGAAAGTGTCCTGGTAGTGTTTCATGGCATAAATACTTGCAGAGCAGTTTCAGGACTCCAGCATTCTCCTGAAGTGTGTTGACCATTACAAGAGCTTTACAATTCACTTCTGCCATTCTCATGAATTTCATCAAAGAATCAGTAAGGATGTTGTATGGGGAGAATATAACTTTGTAATCACATGCAGGTAATTTAAATGAAGGGCACAGCTCTCCCCCTTGCCATCAAAAACACGTCTGTTGCCTATTATGTCTGAGAGACCCCTCCTCCCCTTCAGCTTGTTCTCAGAGAGTCCACATTTCTGATCAGTAGCAGATGGAAGAAAATTATTAAACTTACACATAAGGACCAAATCCTGCAATCCTAGTTCCTTTGTTATTCTGGCAGTTTTCCCAATGACTTCAGTGCCAGAATAATAAATGTAGAAGGACAGCTGGATCTGCAGCAAAGATATTATTGTCAGTTTCCTCTGTTTCTCAGATTATTTTTCATAGACTGATTACTGAGACATAGGGAAGAATATTTTCCCTACCAAGTTTCTTGTTTGTATTCACTATGTCTAATGAGATTCCACTATGCCAAAGTAATGCATTTTAAATTTAACATTCAAACTCTAATTCACAACAGCTATGTTGCAAAGGTGGCAACACCATCCAAAAAGCTGGACATTGCTCTGGTACAGGTGAATCCTCTTTCCTGGGAATTATTCCAATGAAATGTAGTTTATATCAAAGAACAACCACAGTGAATAATTCCACACAGACTTGCCTACTTTAAAAGGAGCTTATTTGTTTCCAGACTCCAATAAACAATTCAAGTGAGTCATTATTTTAACACTGTATACCTTTCCTGTTTATAAGCAGTAGTGAGAACAATCTAGAAATTATTTCAGAAGGCGTCTTCATTTTTGCAAATCATACTTGCAGACTTTGTCTTATACAACATGGTCTCTCCTTCCGCTGCAGATAGTTTGGGGATTTTGGTTTTCTTTTACATTTCATTCTAAACAAGACAGAAATCTTGCTAAATTTCTGCATGTAAATATGGAATGAGATCATATCCATTAATACGTATGCATTTCCTAAGTTCAATTCATCATAATTACTCAGTAGAAGAAGTAGAAGAATGATGATCCCACGGTTAGATTGTTTGGGCACAGTTTCCTTCTCTGTCCATAATTTTTCTGCATGACTTTGAACATCTAAGCCTCATCCTACTTCCCTTTTACTTATTTAATTGAAGCATTTAATTTTTTAGGGTCTCTCTGATATTGATGGAGAAAAATAGGCACTTCCAATGTGCCTACTCATTATCTGTATCCACAGATAGATAGATAGAGAGATAGAATGGGATTAAGCAGGACTCGGCTATTTGGTTTTGATAGATGCCTAACCATCTTTGTGAGCCCAGTCCTTATTTTTCTCTGTGTCTTTCTTCATTCTAAAAATAAAAAGAATTGTAATACTCTTATAAGATTATCTTGGTGCTGACACTTAAAGAAATTATTAATGTAATCTGTCAGTGAATTGAAACCAATGAAGTGCAGGAAGACCAGTCAACAACTTCCTAAACAGCTCTTAAGACTGGTAAACAAGACAGAGGATTTCAAGAGAGATACAGTTGTGGCAATAATTTAGCACCCACAGTTTGAGTATATGGGACAGATCTAGCAAAATAAAATGTACTGTGCCTTCCTGGTTTGGGTATAACTAATGTAGATTGGCTGTAAATGAAACAGCTTAAATAAGTTTGACTGAGGTCCAAGTATTTCTTCAGAAGAGGTAAAATGAGAGTATTAGGTCACTGCCATATTTTCAGTGCTCTTTTGTAGATTACTGCAGACCTATTCACAAGTATGTCATTTTATTATGCTCTAAAGCCAAAGTTTCCCTCATAGGCTTTTTTGTAAGTTCACTGAACTGGTTTCACAATCAGAAGTACTTGGAATATTTCTAAGTGCTCATGGGATTGTTCATCATTATGATTCACCATTTGTATGTAGTGTCATATGTGCTCACGGTGTGTGCAGATGCATCCATTGGTCTGCAGTTTTTCAAATTGCAGTCCTTTGAAATCCACAGAAGTTACAATCAGTATAGAGTAGAAAGGTTTGTAAGATGCAAAAATAAGAGGGAGTAACAAAAAGAAAGTTGTATTAATATTAGCATAAATAAGAAAAAACAGATAGCAGGTAAATAATGAGGAGGAAAAGGAGATTTAACATCACTTAGTAGGTTGTAATCAAACAATGAATTGAAACTAAGCAAAAGTAAATATAGGTTTAAAACCTGCATAAGTTTCCTAATAGTGAGCTTTTTTACACTAGAAATAACCTTCTTGAGAAGTCATCAGGAATAGTATCAGGTGAATCAATTTGTTACAGAGTGGAAAAACTTTGAGTATAGGGAGAAACCTACCACTAGAAATGGACACGTGAATTTACCTGTTGCTTCCTTTCTTCACTATGCAGCTAAGGAATGTCTGAGAATTAGGGGGAAAAAATAAATAAATTGAAAGGGAGAGATACAGTTTTTTTTCCCTGACTTACTACAGATTTCCTGTGAGAACTTGATTAAATCACTAAAGTTGTCATTTCAAGCTGATTGGGAAATAAATTTCACTGTGTTGAATGCCAAGGTTCAGGGAGGGGAAAAAAAAGATGTCCCTAACCAGGATGAACTTTGGCGTAATGCACTGCAATATATTTCTGTGGGAATAAGAAAGGCAATGAGCTCCCATTCCCTTGGTACTGCTCAGCTCCCTGGCTGTTCAAGTGGTAATCATCTGGAGTCAGAGCACTGAGGCATCCTTTCAGCAGGTTCAATTTGTGCTCACAGTTTTTCCTATATGGCAAACCGGGTAATCACAAATAAAAGCATGTACCCACAGGGTTAGATGTTAAGCCTGGGCTCTTCTTGTCTTGCAACAGCTTCTGCGTCTTTCTTATATACTGGAAAGACACCGAACAAGCTCTTCCTCATTACTGCCTCTGGGAGAGCTACTTCAGGTGTCACAGAGGAGGCTGGATGGGATTTTGTTGGCTGCCGAGAGAGGAGAGGAGAAGCATTTACATTTGCAGTTTGTTCCCTTCTGACTTTGTGCCACTGGGAACTTTGTAGCCACAGCAGCTGCCAGGATAAGGATAAGTGTAGTGTTGGATCTCTCCCTGAGCTCCTTTGTGAACAACACACAGTTGTCATACAGAAAACCCATGCTGTGATCTGCTGCTTTGGAAAATGAAGATCCAACACATTTTCCCATTACTTGCACTGTCACAGTTGCTGAGTTTTCACTGCTTTATGAGCAATCTGTGAAAAGAACACTCCTCACAGACTGCACAACAAGCAGCCACTAAACATTTTGCTGCCTTAGGCAACCAGGGTTTGACTGATATGTGTGAACTGACTCTGGCTGCTTCTTCCTCCATTTGCTGTTCCAAGCTATTCAGGTTCCTTGTTCGATGCTCTGTTTGCTGAGTTGTCTCAGGATGAAGCAGGTGTGAGTAAGAGCAACAAAAAGACTGATAGTTCTTAGAATTCAACTAACCCTCTAGCCTCCTAGTAGGCAGTGGCATTTTTGAATGCACAATTTTAATTTTCCTTCCCAACTGCCTGTCTGCACACACTGCATTTTCTCTCCCCATCAATCACTGCCCTTACAGAATCAACTGCTTTAACAGGTCTGTGCTGCGGTTGCAGACAACCCACAGTGGGAGCATTGCTGTTAGTGACCATGGCTCTGTAACAAAGATTATTTTGCACCCTGGAAATGTCACAGACCTGTTCAGTTGTCAGTACTAAGTCCTACTTGTCTGGCTAATATAAATACATAGTTAGAGTGAAAAATGTTTCTAAGATGATATCCTGTAAATAGGAATTAGTAAGATATGTAGATATCCATGCTCAGCTATATAATGTAATCACCTGCTTATTACCTGTAAGATTTTAATAATAGTTATGCTCAGAACTGTCATGTGCAAAGAGGTGGTATTTCACTAGGAGATGTATTCAGATGACATAATAGACAGTCTTTGTATCAGTCTGAGTAGGCAGGACAAAGAATAGTAGAAGCATTTGCTGGTGCAAAGGTGAGTGACAACAGAGCAGGTGACAGTATATTTGACATGGGAAGCAATTAAGTCTTATCTCAGTGCTTTTACAACTACTTCTTCATTTCCATTCTCATTCTAGTATTTCATTCAGCTATGTTCAAGCCGGATTTATACACGCGTAATATAGCTGTCAGCAACAAAGGTGACCTGCAAGAAAAATTCTTAATATCTCACTACAGTGAGCTATATCTATAAAATAACATTGAAAATAAATCTGTACAGGTTTCTGTTACCTTCCAGATTGCTTAATACTCGTCAAATAAGCTTTTATCAGTGTCTACTAATTTTTGGACTTTAGACAGTGCTGGTAAAAGAAGAAAAGATTTGGACATCACTGTACATACATGTGTCAAAATTTCAATCTGCTGCACCAGCATCTTGTATACAGGACTGTTTCATGATGAATTACAGCATCACTAGGCAGTCATTACAAGGTGCTACAAGTCAGCATTCTTTTAATAGTGGCAGCAGATGCTTGACTCCCTGCATATAAAAAGTGTCTTCAGCCACAGCTAGAGACGAGATCTGAGTACACCAAAACACTCCTGCCTTAAGCATGTGCGGAAACAGACTCCAACAGAAAACATCAAGGAACAGCAGTTTGTTCCTTGAATGTGTCCCCTGCAACTTCAGGGTTATTAAATAGCAGACTGAGGCAGGAACTGTGGTTTCCTAAAGCAGAACTTGGTGCATTGCCATAATGTAGTAAAGGTCATTTCCATGTAATAGGAAGGATTGCTTTTGCTCTGCATCAGTATATCTCACCAGGATAGATGGTAAATGGGGTGTGCAGTGTCTAACAGAATCCTCTTTTCAGACCACTGAATAGCAACAGTGTCAATGCACTATGCTAAACTCATCACTGCCAGGATTTCTGTAGGCAATGTACCATCAAATGACATTAGTTTGGCAAAGCCATATATTTTGAGTCGACTAACAAATCTTCCTGTTCAACATTTCCTAGTGTGTTGGGTGCTTCAATTGACTTTTACTGCAAGCAAACTGAAACAAAATGCAACCTAAGTTCCTCATCCTTTTCTTAACTGCAATCATAGATAATTAGTAATTCACTGCTAAACACGCATGTAGGCCTCTGAAGAATGGAAGTCAAAGTGGAATGGAAGCTCAAACTAGATACTGCATTCAGAACTCCATAAGCATGAAGTAAAACTTGACTAGTTTATTTTCTGCTTTCTTTGGATTTATGCAAATTAGCTTAAATAATTTCCAAATATCAATTCTCACCAATAGATGGCACCAAGATTTTCTACTTTCTTCATTTCCAGTAGCTAGATTTAAAGCCTACCCCAGTGCCAAACTCTCTGGTAAAACATGAGTTCTGTTCTATTCTTTATTCTGCAGCTTATGGCTGATCACTGTGCAGTGATACATGTTTTGTTCTTTACGTATTTCACACACTTCATGTAGGATGTTTTACTAGATACATTACCAATAATTCAGACTACTGTTGTCTTCCATGTTGCGGGAGTTGTTATAAAAAAAGCTTTATTGGAGTGTGGGTTGCAGGTGGGTATGGGAGAGCATGTTTGATGGTTTTCTTCAGCCTTTCATATAAAAATCTTACTGTATGCATCAACTTTTTTTAAAAAAAAATATCTTCCCCCCTGCTTTGCAAGTAATAAAAAATTGAAAAGTAGACTTGTAAAAAAACCCAAGTAGTATTTTTTCCTGTTTCATGATTGTGTGACTGAAGCATTTATGGACAGAATTCTACTGGAGGTAGTTTAATAGCTTTTCCCTGAAAAGTTTCAATCATGTGAATTTTGTAGTTGTTTTGGAGAGTATGGTACTAAAACTCTGTCATAGGAAAAGTCACTGGAACCAAAAGCAAACACAGCTGCAGCAAACTCAATTAATTGAGTCAGAGAATATTCACTGTCCATTTTTGGAGGTAGGACCTTCATTCCCAGTGGACAGATTCACTACAAGTAAACAGTAACTGCATCAGAGTCCAATGATTTTGTTTTCAAAACATAATTTGCCTGCTTCAGATTAATTCCCAATGGCCAAAAGTAACTGTCCTAGCTGGAGTGAGTAGAGAACTCATTCCGTTCAGTGATTTTACTTTTCAGTTCAATTCTTCTAACTGCACTTTCTGAAGTTAGCAGCATATTTTCACAGACAGTGTCTGCTGCTGGCAGTGATAACACCCCATGTTTAGAGTTAGTATCAAGGATTGGTGTGCAGACCAAGGCCACTGCTGGAACTTGTGTACCACACTGGGGGTGCAGAAAGTAAAAGACTCCACCTGCAGGGAGGACTGGACAGGACAAATGACCCTAAACTTACCAATTAGGTGTTCCATCCCATATGCCATATTCAGTAATAAGCTGAGGGCTCATGCTTTGCCAAGCAATGCTTTGCTTGGCTCAGCTCTTCCAGCTTCTTCCTCTCATCTTCCATTGCCAGTATCCAATGAGGACCGTGTCCATTCTGCCTTCAATCTTGATCTGTGTGTTCCTGAATCTAATTCCAGAATCCAACTCCTGAACACAGCTCCCATCTGCTGCTGGGCCCAGTCTGGGACTCTCACAGTGCCTGCTCCACAGCATCAGTGGTGTGTATTATGTATTTGCCATTGGTGGGGAGGGAGTTGGGTTTATTACTGTTTTTGTATATATTTGTATGTATTAATTTTTTATTATTATTATTTTCATCTTCATTAAAGCTGTTCTAAATTATTTTTCTAATTGATAAGTCTCTTTCCTTTATTCACTTTCTCTTCCTCTTTGGGGAGGAAGGGGTGTTACACCTTAGAGCACAAGGCTTCAATAAATACACTTTGCACTGGATTAAAACCTGGCTGGACGTCTGGGCCAAAAGTGTGGTAGTGAATGGAGCTAAATCTGGCTGGTTTCTGGTCACAAGTGGTGTTCCCCAGGGTTCAGTACTGAGGCCTGTTCTCTTCAATATCTTTATTAATGATCTAGATGAGAGGATTGACTGTACCATATGACAACAAGCTAGGTGGGTGTGTTAATCTGCTAGAGGGTAGGGAAGTCCTACAGCAGGACCAAACAGGTTAGATCAGTGGGCCATGGTTAATTGCATGGGGCTCAACGGGGCCAAGTGCCAGGTCCTGCACTTGGGTGATAACAACCCCATGGCAAGCTACAGACTTGGGGATGTGTGGTTGGAAAGCTGCACTTTGGAAAAGGACCTGGGGGTGTCGATCGACAGTCAACTAAATATGAGCCAGCAGTGTGCGCAGGTGGCCAAGAAGGCCAATGGCATCCTGGCTTGTATTAGAAACACTGTGGCCAGCAGGAATAGGGAGGTGATCGTCCCCCAGTACTTGGCACTGCTGCAGCCACTCCTTGAATATTGTGTTCAGGTCTTGGTCCCTCACAGAAGTGCTCAAGCATGTCCAGAAAAGGGCAGTGAGGCTCATGAAGGGCCTAGAGAACAAGTCCTGTGAGGAGCAGTTGATGGAGCTGAGATTGTTTAGTCTGAAGAAGAGGAGGCTGAGGGAAGACCTTATCATTATAGCTACCTGAAAGGAGGTTGTAGCAAGGAGGGGAACAACCTCTTGTCCCTGGTGACATGTTACTGGACTGAAGGAAATGGATGCAAACTGCACCAGGGGAGGTTTAGGCTGGATATTAGGAAACATTTCTTCACTGAAAAGTTTATCAGACATTGGAATGGTCTGCCCAGGGCAATGGTGGAGTCACCATCCCTGGAAGCATTTAAATGTCTTGTGGACCTGGTGCTCAGGGGCATGGTTTAGTAGTGAGCTTGCAGTGTTGGGTTGAAGGTTGGACTAGATGATCTTGGTCTCTTCCAATAAAAAAAATTCTGTGATTCTGTGATCGGAGAGTATCTGTTATAGGTCTAGCTATACAGATCTGCTATAGGTCCTGACCATAAACTTTGACAGGAACATTGTGAAAACAGAACCTATCACATGGATGACTGGCTCTATTAATGGAAGTTTGGGCATAAAAGTGCCAATTACATAGTAGTTAGTCTCTTCCTAACATAATTGATACCACTGACATGTCATCTTTATGTCTTTCTATTTAATGAATCAAATCAAACCTCTTTATTGATTCTGTACCTTTTTTATCTTCTGAATATTCTCTTTCCCAAGCCTCATATTCACAGACTTGTCAGATACTTAGAGTAATTTACTCAGCTGAACACCATGTTTGCATATACAACATGAGCCCATGAGAAGAAGTTGTGTCCTAAGACACAAAAAATTAACCATCAGTATTCTTTACATCTCTGGTAACCTTGTGGTCAAGTTGTGTTGTGGTCAAGTTCTGTTCATGCCATACTAGTAAATGAGTTTGTCTAAATCCATTTGCAACATCTGAAAATACACTTTGACTTGCATGTAAGTTCTTGAATTACTCTAATGACTTCAGTGGTGTGGATATGCCCTAAAATGGGAGACATTACCTTATACAAACATTTCTAAAAACTTGATCAATTTAAAATAGTCATTATCCCACTCCTTAAATGATTTAACATTTTGCTGACCTTTATACAGTCTTAATTAACCTCTCCCTTTTTTATTCTGAATGTTCTGGAGTTTTCCATTTTCTCTACAACTGAACGATTCCAAAACACACATCTATGTCTAAAAATTGTTTCAATTGGGATTTTAGGTATCCACCCTGTATTGCAAAAGTAGCCTGTGTGATGCAATATTGTTTTCAACAGGAGACTTTGTAAAACAAGTATTGAGTAATCAAAATGTATTTTATCCTTGTGTGTGCTTAGCAACCTTACAGGTCTGGACGACAGAAAGAGTTTGCCCTTGGATAGAAATTTAGCAAGACATCAACTAGTCAGAAGGAAAAATAAAAACTTTGTTTATATCTCACAATGAACAGAGAATGAATATAGAACTTCAAAGTCACATTGATTAATATTACAACAGCATTTGAAACCTTTCGCTTTTAGACCTGGGTAGATGCCCTAGGGAGGAAAGGGGAATAGTGAAAAGAAGGGGAAAGGAAAAGGAAGGGAAAAGGAAAAGGAAAAATAATAAACTAAGTAAATCCTAGTTTATATGCTTCAATATGCTTCTTAAATGCATCATAAAAAAGTGTGATATGGTACAGAAACATAGGGGATCAGATTAAGACTTGTCCAAGTAGTGATGCTTTCCAAAGAAATTAATGAGAAAAGGGCTTATTAACATCTCTCAATTCCCACACTGTGCCCCAAAGTCGAAGAAGAAGATATGCAGTTAATAAACAGTTCATATAAGAAGTAGATCAGAGCAGCAGATAACTGTAACTATCTAATCATAGTCATGCTACAGCTGGTGTTGAGATGACTATGTTTAGGGAGTATACTCAGGAGCGGAAGAGTAAGATAGCACTCTCTTGCACATGGTTTGTCTGTCCCTTACCGAGTAGCACAACCTGAGTCTTCCTCTGCCTTTGGGCACCCAAAAGCAGCTAGTCAGAGTTATGACTATATTTAACTTATCTCACTAGTCCAAGGAGGTACCTGAAGACAGAATTACACATAATTACACAGAATTATCATAGAGGCTGGAATAGACCTTTGAGATCATCAAGTCCAGCCTAAGGCCTGACATCACACCACCTAGCTAGAGCATGTCACCAAGTGCCACATCCAATATTTCCTAAAACACCACAAGGGATGGCGACTCCACCACCTCCTGTGGCAGGACGTTCCATTGTCTGATGGCTCTTTCCGTGAGGAAGCGCTTCCTGATATCCAAGCTAAACCTCCCCTGGCAAAGCTTCAGACCATGCCCTCTTGTTCTGTTGTTGGTTGCCTGGGAGAAGATTCCAGCCCCCACCTGCCTACAACTACCTTTCAGGTAGGTGTAGAGAGTGATGAGATCTCCCCTGAGTCCCCTCTTCTCCAGATTGCAAAGCCCCAGCTCCCTCAGCCTCTCCTCATAAGACTTTCCCTTCAGTTTTTTCACCAGTCTTGTCGCTCTCCTCTGGACCTGCTCCAGCACCTCAATATCCTTCTTGAAGTGCGGGGCCCAGACCTACACACAGTATTCAACGTGAGGCCTTCACCAGTGCCAGATACAGGGGAAGAATCACATCCCCAGTCCTGTTGGCCACACTATTCCTGATACAAGCCAAGTTCCCATTGACCTTCCATGCCACAATTGTTGATGAACTTGTCCTTGTCTCTCTGCTAATTTTGTAGGAGCAGAAGAGACACGTGAGGTTTTCTGGATACGTTACAGAGCCCACTTCACAACTCAGTATGTCCTGGAGCAGACAAACCCAGGTATCTAAATGCATACCCCCTGCCCAGTTTCTTGAATACTACAAAAAGCAAGGAACAACAAGGGCTGGCAGCTCCCATCTCGAGCTCATACTCAGGGTTATTATGTCTGCCTTCCAAGATAAATGTAACTGTTGGGCACAGGTCCCAGCTCACCCTGTCTCACATTCCAGCATGCTCAGAAAAGAGAGTTTTTAAAAAGAATTAAGCACACAGAGATGGAGTTTGACACTTGGTAGGAGGAAAGTATTGCTGAAATTAGGTTCATACCCAATTTGGGAAGACAAATTCCTCCAAAAATCTGCTGCCTGTGGCTAAATAGAACATGGTTCATGTAATCCATCTCCCCCAACTCAAAGCATCTACAGTCTAGGTCTCCACACTGGAACAAGTGACTTTAGGCTCCATAGAGGGAAATGGATGTTTTAAAGAGTGAGTCATCTGACCTATTTTAGATATCTCTGTTAGGATGATACAGATGAAACTCTGGAAATGCTTCTTTCATTTTCACTGATTCTTAAAGAAATCCAGATAACAGGATCAGAAGCTGTGTATGTAGGTGAATCTGACCTTGTGTATCCTGGAGCACTCACTGCTAAACTGCAATTCACATTATCCAATTTAGGCAGTGACTGACAATGAGATGCTAACGTTTATAGCTTAACTAATAATCTATGTAGAGGTGGTACAGCTGGTTGAGAAGGAACAAACAAGCAATTAAAGGAATATATTTGCTTCCCCTGAATTCAGTCTGTGTGTGGTTTTATTTTTGACTGTCAGAGAAGCAGCAGTCTTCACTAATGTTAAGTCTCAGAGCAGACAAAAATGTCTGCATGAGGGAAGGCAGAAAAAAAGTACATCTAAGAAAGTTTGTAGGGGGATGGGGAGTTATGGCAGCTTTCTTTTTGACCAATAATATACTTATTAAAGTTGTAAACCAGCATCTAAATTTGGTTGCTGATGAACTAGTCTTTCTGAAGAAAATGCCTATGTTTTCAATAAATTATGAAGTGAGAGAAGTTTGCTGAAGGCATACATGATTCCTCCTCTCCACTGACTGTAGCAACTCCTCAAGGTGATCTGCCAAAGTCAGATATCAGTCCATCGGGGAGTGAGGAAGCCACTAGGAGTTCCTGGGGCCATTCACTAAGAGACAGTGTCCATCATCACATCTTTCCTTCTAGTAATTGATGGGGTTAGCTCACTTCTTGCCTAATCTGGATGGCAATGACACTCTCTCATGAGAGATTAGCGCTTGTCTCCTGCTACTTCTGATTAAGTACAGGTTAATCAGCTGTGAATTATTCAGGCTAAGAAGGGAGTCACTTCAGGAATATAAAATCCTAAAGCATGAGGAAAGACCAGACTGTACCCTTGTTTGGATCTTCAGACTCTTTCACATGTCTCAGATCTCACCAGATACGATCATGATGTTCATTAAAATCCTTCAGTATGGGTCACAATTTGAGCTATTGTTTCCAAGTGTTAGTTATATCAAGATTGCACAAAGAACTCACAGCTGTACATATATTATTCTCTCATTTTATGATCTTTTTTTAAACATTTCACCTGAGTGTTTTTAAACAACATTATTGCATTCTGTGCTCTCAAAAAAAAAAAAAAAAGCTTCAAAGCCACAAATGCAACTGCTTTTTTTTATATTAATGCTGCATTTATCAATGTGAGGATATTATTGTAACATCGGATCTATCACAGACACTACATCTTGGGCTATTTTGATATTGTTTTTCCTTGTCCATCTTTGTTTTCAGAAATACAGGGTGACATTAAATGTATTCATATCTTAAGATCCTAAAAACGAAAGTCCTATTTGTATAGAATCTAAAGTAGTCATATCTTGGGTGGCTGCCCAAATATTTAAACCATATAAAAGTTTTATTACAGATGCAGCATCATTACTAAAGATAGAAAGTCAGCTGCAGTGGCAGTAATTGTATATACTCTAAAGATGGTCTGGTACAAACTTTTACATATTCTAGATTTCTCTAACAAATGTGTCATTGGTGTCAGGTTGCTGTTATAATACTTTAAGACATGTAATAGGAAGTAAGGAGATGGAAACTTGTGAAATCTATCCTCCAATTGCTTCCATTGGAAAGAATATTAAATACTACTTTAGGAATATTCTGCATGCTCACACTTACAAAATCTGCCCTTTTAATGTTCATTTATATGCAGGTCTTAACTATGTGCTTCATCGGTATGCTGGTCTTCACTATTTGCTAATAATAGCCCTAGATAATTTGTTTTCACCTTCTATACTGTTTGTGAATGACTCAAACCCTATTGGGTATTCACTACTCAAATTTTTTGTCTAAGAATAAGTTCAATTCATTAGTTAAACTGCCTTCAAACTGTTCCAAATTCCTCCTGTGGTGAGCATGGCACATTGCTTACCATCATTTCCAACAGGGCACTCAGTCATGATATGAGAAAGACTCAAAATGAAGGCTCCATCATTTCCCTTGATAGTCTGCTTGAACAAAATGTGTACCCCTCATGGTTAAAAATGTGTGGTTTATTTCTTATTTGTACTCTATGGCTTTATCTTCCAGTTGTTGGTTCTTATTATGGCATCTGGGGCTTGTCTGTAATCTGGTTTAAGTGACTTAATGATTTACCCATGTGTGACATCACCATTTATTTAGCTCCTGCATATTGTCAGCTCTTAACAAAGCACTAACCTCAGCTGGGTATGTATGGGGAGTAAGGCTACAACGAACTGAGATTGTTTCCACCTTCTTTTAGCACTGTCTGTGGAAGCTCATCTGTGAGCTGCATTTGCAGTTGGTAGCCAGTGCATTCAGAGCAGGGCTGGATACATTCTCTATATCTTCCAGATTCTCTCTCTTCAGAAAATACCATCAGTAACCTCTAAACATGGAGGTGGAAGTCAAAATGTGTAGCTGCTTTTACACTGCCACTTTCAGTCTGGCTTGTGCCTGTGGTGGCACACACAGAGCCTGCTGTGTGCAGGCACACCTGGATAGTTTGCAGAGTTTTGCGGTACAAAATGTCACCTGCTCTGTTTCCATAACTCCGACTTCTATATGACTCATGAAAGCCAGCCTGCACTAGACTAAGGGGTTTAAAAGAGCACTATTGATCTACCACTGTGTTACTGATAAGTATGAAAGATTTTTTTTTTTACAAAGACATGTAGCAAATGTGAAAATAAACATCCACTGGACTGGCTGCCTTTGAACCCCCTGATAAGGCACCTCCCATGGAAAGCAGTGGAGGTGAAGTTTCGGTTCCACCCACCCTTGTGCAATTGACCTGTTCAGATCAGGGATTTCAGTATTCCTGGAAGCATTTTTAATTGCTTACAGAGGGAAAATGAAAGATAGAAAAAACAAGAAACTTCTTTTGAAAACTTTGTATTTTAATTACATGGGATAACCCAAGGTTAATTTAAGTAGAGGAAATAAGCGTCAGAAAGTCTTACAGAGCATTGAATTATATCCAAGTAAAGTTTAGAATTAGGAATCAAAGTACTGGATAGGAAAGCTAGGATAGTGCATTGGATTTCTATTGGGCTTACATAGAGAAATTTTATACTTGAGAAACACAGTTTTTACAGAGAACAACAAATGTTATTATCACCATTATACTTTTGGGACATTACACACTCATAAACTAAGATGGTATGAATTATATGTCAAGTAACAAAGAGAACTGTTAACTGAACTAGGTCTCTTGACTCCCACTCTATGTTTTTTCCATCAAACCTTATTGAATGAAGGATAAATCACAATTTTTTTTTTATTTTTGCTCTTATCAGATATTTCACTTTCTATGGTTTGCATAAATGGAAAAGAGCAAGTCTTTCTTTCCTTGGTGTATCTTATTTCGGCAAAGCTTTAGGAAATTAATTGACAGTAGTTAGAAGCAGTAAGAGACCTGGTAGAATACTAATATCTGTAAGTAGTTCATACTTATGGAATGTTTTTAAATTTTACTTCTAAGCTTCAACAAAAGCAATGATATAATACAAAGGGAATCCAGAGTGGGCTGTATGTTAAGAAGAGATGCAGAACATCTCTACTGTGCAAATAGATATTCTTGTTGCCCTGAGCAATGGGATTACATTACATTAGAATGACACCTGTCCATTGGCTCGTCTTGCTTATTATATCTTTGCTCCTCAGACTGTCAGCTTTTGGTTCAGTTTGTTGTTTTGGTTTGGGGTAGTTTTTGGGCTTTGTTTGTTTGTTTTTGTCCTTTTTGTTGTTGTTTTTTTGGTTGGTTGGGTTTTGGTTGGTTGTTTGATTTTTATTTGGTTGTGGGGGTTTGGGGTTTTTTTTTGTTTGTTTTGGTTTTTTTGTGGGTTTTTTATGTCTCTCTGTTCTGATAATAGCCTAAGCCTCAGCTGTCCCAGAGCTGTGTGTCCGAAACTTTACATTTGTGTCTCAGAGCTGCCATTCCTTCTCACCAGCTGCTTGTCCCACCAAATAGTTCTTTATTTCATGCTTGCCTTTTTTGTCTATTTATGTATGCATTAATGCATGTCATTTTAGAATTTACTTGTAATTCTTTAGCCCAGAAGTAAGGCATCATAATTTTTAACCTCTTATATCTATAACTTGCCTTTTCCTTGTCACTAACAGTATCTGTTTTAATTTTCTTTCATGCAGCAAGAAAGGGGAAATTTTTTTAAAGACTCTGTAGAGCTGATTCTTTTCTCTGTGGAGTCTTTTCTGGTGTACCTATCTCAGCATGGCACAAATTTCAGTGACGTTCGTTACCCCCCTCACCCACTGTTGTATAAGCATTGGGAGCTAGAGATAGGCATATTTTATAAATTAAAAAGAAATCAGTCAGTACATTGAAGCAATTAGTGTAAATGAGTTTAACAGACAAACAGGCAGAGAGAATTCACTGTGCTGTTTGCCTTTTCCTGCCGCCACAGCCTGAAGTGTAGTACAACTGCTAAATGAACAGAGTGAAAAATGACCACATATCATGGACCAGGTTCCAGCCTCAGTGACAGAGCTGTAAATCCAGAAAAAGAACACAAAACCTGCTGTCCTGTGTGAGTGTGAAAGTCCTTTTAGCTCAGTCCTGGGCAGCAGTGGGCAAAACCAGAGGCCTAGGACAAGAGTAAGGCAGATAAAGAGCTATTTCTCCAACTGTATGCAGCCTGTGAACTGGAGGCTAATATAATGGAGACAGATATTGTAGTCAATGTCAGTTTCATAGCTACAAATAGACCTGTCCTCCATGATCTAATCCCTTCTTGGGGCCACTCATTGTCCCAGTACAGTGAACTCTATAACTTCAATATGTATAAATTGAAAAAGCTCTTGCTTTCAAATGGTTTTCTAATCATTTCACTGGACATCCCTTTTTCTGTTGTGAAAAACAGGGACTGCACTTTCCTGTTCCCTATTTTTGTGTCACTTGTAATTTTATAGCAATTTTACTGATGCCACTGGAGGGCCTTACAGCTAACATTGCTGTAATGCAAGGTCAAAGATTTGTTCTTAAGGAATCTGATTAATTCAAATGTCCAGCTACTACCTTTGTCAGCATTACTATTTGCAGGATGAAGGATTAAATGTTCAGGTAGAAGGAAAGGAAGTTGGGGGTATATAACCAGGGAGGTGCCTACAGGCAATATAGATTTCAAAAACACCACTCTTAAAGACATCCAGATGGCACAAAGCAAGGAATGTGTTCTACAGGTATAGCCAGGACCAGAGGTGCATGCAGGTATGTCGAATTTGCAGCAACCTTTAAGGGCCTGAAAGGCTTCTGCCTTCCAGAAGCTGGGAGTGAAGTTGTGCCTGATTTGTGGAGTTAATGAATACCGTTTCTCTGCTGCACTAGCCTTTACAGTCTTCTGAAAGAATGACTATCCACATTGTCCCAGCCCTACATGATGCTGTAGGTCACTTCTGTTGTGGTTAGACTAACTCCCCAGTCAGGATTCCTCCAGTCTGAAGAAGCCAGTGTTTTTCAATGCATATTTGTAGGACAATGCAGTATGTCCAGCATCACCATATTCTTATGATAGGCCCCTGTTGCTCTATCTCTTTATTTACACAGTTCTTCACATATTATCAAATAGGATACACAGAATGCTAATGTTGCCCAGAGCTCTGACCCCAAGGAAGCAACTCTGTCTCCAGGAAGAGAACCATATATTTCTGGCCATACCATCAGAGTGCATACAGTATCTTAGATTTGATGTGGCACTTGTATGATAACCACTAGCTACCTGGTTGTTCTAGGAATTTTTTTAATGTTAAATTAAGGCTAGATTTGGATTAAGTTTTTAACAAAAAAAGAAAAAGAAAAAAGGAAAAAGAAAACACACACACAGAAAAAAAAGGCAGCCAAGTCTTCAAGGATGAGGTTTACAACTTCTATCTACAGAAAAAGGCAAGAGAGTACCTTCCAGTCTCAAACATTAAGGATACATTCAAAGTCTGGGGCAGCATACTTTATTATGTCAGTTATAGCAGGCTGTCCAGCATTCCAGAAGAGGCCTCCGACGGTCAAAGCCATATGCACCATCCTAATGAGTATGACCTACCATCAGCAGCAAAGAACTTTCCCTGCTGGAAGATCACTGGACTTCCCCTTTGTGTTCACCAACTGATGTGATATTGCCAGTTGTGAAAAGTTTCTATTAGTAGCATCCAAGTGGATCTTTCCAACAGCTGGGCTTCGTGGCTTCTATCCCAACACTACTTATCAAGAGTATTTAGCAGAAGTCTCAGAGATTACTTTGCAGTAGCCAGATCATTTCATCTTCTGTGGTGTTCCTTGGGCTGTCCAGTCTTAGACGCAGCAAACTCCCAGATATCTCTTAATTCCTACCCTGATGTGAATATCTGACTATTCTGTAGAGCTAAGCAAGGTTTAGGAAAAATCAGTCTCCTTGGATATGTGCTGAAGCTGACCCCAGCAGTATAAGTACCCTCTAACATCAGGTGATGATAAGAAAGGTAAGAGTAAGTCTATGGGTATTCCCAAAACCAAAGATGGAGGGGCCCACTGTGGTGTATCTCTTGACAGGCTATCGATGGAGAATTTTGAGGGTGTAAATGTATACACAAGGATACATACATATCCTCAACTTCATATTACTGTCTTGTCTCATAGCAGACCTTTGGTTACAAAGATGACATGCCAGTGTCACTTAACCTGCAGTTCACTGCACTTGTAACATATTCACAGACATTAGAATATACAGGCAAAGATACTTAGCCCAGAAGCCTACTTTATCCCTTCCCTTAAACACATAAGATGGACCACTGCACCTAAGAGCAATGAGGCTTCTCCACAGAATAAATGCAAAATGACCTCATGTGTTTTTGCATGCTAATGGAATACAATGCTTAACTTGACACTGGCCTGAGATGGACTCAGCAGCATTACACTGTATATGGGTACAAATCAAAAGGATTATACTATGGTATCTTTGAGAGGATGGTAGTCTCTTGCTTCTGTAAATGAAGTCTTGGTGACAGTTTTATACTGCTTCTCCAGAAATTATATTAACATCTCCAACACAGTTGTGAATGTATCCTGAACACCCCACTAGAGGTTACAAAAGCAAAATAACAGCATGGCAGTGTGGTCCTTGCAAAGACTGTTCAGAACCACCATGGTGCTCTGGGCATCCTTTTTTTTTCTTTTCTTTTTTTTTCTATTCTTACCTGCTTTCTCCAACATTATTGCAGACCATCTCTTCCCATTTTCTGAAGTCCCTCTTTGGAATGCATGTTTAAGATATTAGCTCCCATTTTGGAGACAACATGATATAAACTCTTTGTAGCTAACATAAACACCTTTTGGGAAGAGCAGCAGACAATTTCTTCCTCCACTCTGTCTAATTGTACAAAAACTTTAAACAACCCTTCATTGCTCATTTCTCAGCGGGAGGAAAGCAGACAGTATTAGAGAGACACACCCATGGTCCATCTGATCTTTGGGACTTGCTTCTCACTGGGAATCTATTTTGTAAGTTCTTAAGACTAATTTTCTTCTAAACCATTCAGGGAATATAATTCTGGTACATGGAAGAGAATGAGAAATAATAAAACAAAAAATACTGCAAAATAATACAACTCGTGAAAAATTATATATTTTTAATCAATATACTCTGATCCAAAGGATGAGACTATTTCCATGGGAAGAGTTAACATCTGGGGCATATCTTCTGCTCTTCTCATAGAGAAATTCTTGAGATTGGTGTGAGAATAAAGGAGGTGAAGTGCATGTATGCACGTGTGTGTCTGAGAGACTCTTTTGTCTTTGATTCCTCCTTAACTCCATTAATCCAGTGTCTTCCCCTTTATCTTTCATGAATCTGTGTCTCCAAAGGGTTTGATGCATAAGAATGGAGAGGTCAAAACCTCTTTGTTTTAGTGCTTAATAGATACAAATTGAATCAACACACTAGGAAATCCCAATTCCCAGTGAAAAAGTTACAAAAAAAACCCTGTCAGTTTCTTGAGCCCAGGATAACAAAGGGACACATCTTCATCAGAGACACACAGCTAGGGCTTGAATTGTTGTGGGGAAGGGGATTATCTTATCTGTTAGCTGTATCAAGCTAAAAAAGATGGAGACGCAACCCTGAATGTCTTATTAGCTGCCAAAATAATTACATCATGGACAAAAAGTGGAGATGAAAATTACTTGCATCAATTCCTACACACAGTTAATGCAGCATTTGGCTTTCTGTAGGGTATTGGTCATTTCTAGCAGTGGACTGCTTGTCTGGCTGTGGTTAAACATAGACATTTATGGAATCAGAAACCAACTGACTGGTAATAATTAAAAAAAAAAAAAAAAAGAAAGAAACAGAAGTAGAGTGTGCAACCATGGCTGTCCTCAGTGAAGAAGGTGGACAAAATATATGAGCTTGCACTAAATCCTGAGGTCAGCAATTCCTCTATTCTTGTTAGCCAGAGTACATTTTTTGTTCTTAAACTAAAGAGAGAAGCTATTGTCAGAACCACAGTGTCAGTCAGGAAAAGTTGCAACTGTGAGAAACAGTGAGACTCCTAGCTCCCATCAAACTCAAAATCAAAAGACAGGATGCCAGCATCACCTCCTCAAGGCATTCCTCCTTTGTGTGAGGTGTGACACCCAAGCTCACCTGTCATGGGATGCAGAGGCTGGATGGTGGTTTCTCTCAGAGAGCTGTTGCTGGGTGCTGTGTCTCTTCACTGCCCTCCACAAGCCAGCTGCACTGTGCATCCCTTGAAATCCTCCCGCAAGCTGTCTTTGATAACATGCTAGATAATAGGNTCCTGAACACCCCACTAGAGGTTACAAAAGCAAAATAACAGCATGGCAGTGTGGTCCTTGCAAAGACTGTTCAGAACCACCATGGTGCTCTGGGCATCCTTTTTTTTTCTTTTCTTTTTTTTTCTATTCTTACCTGCTTTCTCCAACATTATTGCAGACCATCTCTTCCCATTTTCTGAAGTCCCTCTTTGGAATGCATGTTTAAGATATTAGCTCCCATTTTGGAGACAACATGATATAAACTCTTTGTAGCTAACATAAACACCTTTTGGGAAGAGCAGCAGACAATTTCTTCCTCCACTCTGTCTAATTGTACAAAAACTTTAAACAACCCTTCATTGCTCATTTCTCAGCGGGAGGAAAGCAGACAGTATTAGAGAGACACACCCATGGTCCATCTGATCTTTGGGACTTGCTTCTCACTGGGAATCTATTTTGTAAGTTCTTAAGACTAATTTTCTTCTAAACCATTCAGGGAATATAATTCTGGTACATGGAAGAGAATGAGAAATAATAAAACAAAAAATACTGCAAAATAATACAACTCGTGAAAAATTATATATTTTTAATCAATATACTCTGATCCAAAGGATGAGACTATTTCCATGGGAAGAGTTAACATCTGGGGCATATCTTCTGCTCTTCTCATAGAGAAATTCTTGAGATTGGTGTGAGAATAAAGGAGGTGAAGTGCATGTATGCACGTGTGTGTCTGAGAGACTCTTTTGTCTTTGATTCCTCCTTAACTCCATTAATCCAGTGTCTTCCCCTTTATCTTTCATGAATCTGTGTCTCCAAAGGGTTTGATGCATAAGAATGGAGAGGTCAAAACCTCTTTGTTTTAGTGCTTAATAGATACAAATTGAATCAACACACTAGGAAATCCCAATTCCCAGTGAAAAAGTTACAAAAAAAACCCTGTCAGTTTCTTGAGCCCAGGATAACAAAGGGACACATCTTCATCAGAGACACACAGCTAGGGCTTGAATTGTTGTGGGGAAGGGGATTATCTTATCTGTTAGCTGTATCAAGCTAAAAAAGATGGAGACGCAACCCTGAATGTCTTATTAGCTGCCAAAATAATTACATCATGGACAAAAAGTGGAGATGAAAATTACTTGCATCAATTCCTACACACAGTTAATGCAGCATTTGGCTTTCTGTAGGGTATTGGTCATTTCTAGCAGTGGACTGCTTGTCTGGCTGTGGTTAAACATAGACATTTATGGAATCAGAATCCAACTGACTGGTAATAATTAAAAAAAAAAAAAAAAAGAAAGAAACAGAAGTAGAGTGTGCAANGCTGTCTTTGATAACATGCTAGATAATAGGAAGTGCCCCGCTAACAAGGTTGGAAACCCACAGTTTCTGATCCAAAGAAGGTACAATTTCTTTATCACATCAGGTCCATTCAAATGTGTTTTTATCTCTCCCTTGCAAATAATCAAAGCAGAAGTAATTGTTTATGAGGGGATAAATCCTTCAGTTAGAGGCCCCGCAAAGGTCATTAACTGTCACAGGGTTTGCAACCCACAACTTCTGCTCCCATAGGCAGAGTGATTGAGGCATCACTCAGAAAAAAATGGAGGGAAAAAAGATTTTAAGAAAAAGTAGGAAGAAGTCCTCCCCTGGGAGAGGGTGACATGGGAATAGCTGTTGGCAGGAGCATGAGGCCTCTGTGCAGGAGAGGTGATGAAAGAGAGGGGAAAGAGATGGGCAAAGCTCGAAGTCAAAGAAAGCTGTTTTGATTGTTTTCAAAAGCAGACATAGTGGGAAATACAGAAGAGAACAGGCAGGTGTGATATTTTAAGAGAAGGGATGGGGACTCATTGGCTACCACCCTGATTTCCTTGCGAATATCAGAAATTACTGTCCACGTAATATCTGAAATTATTTTTCAAAAGAGGAATCTCTGATTGCCTTTCCCAACACTTATATTGAGCATCAGCTACTGTTGCAGTAAAATATCAGCCATCCTCCTGGCTCCTATATAAAAAGGAAGAAATGGATTGAAGATTTAACCCTTTATTCTTCAGGACTCTTCTGTTCTTTGATGACCATGGGGGTTTTTATGCTTTCTGACTTTTCTTTTTTCTTTTGTTGTTTCTTCTCTTTCACCCAGAAAAATTCATCACACCTCTAAATGTATGAAAATCTCTTCACATGCTGCTTTAAAGTCTTCTGCTGTATGAAGTTACACTTTTTAAAGTAATGACTGACAGGTGACACTGCTTTGCCAGGTGTGGATCTGCACAGTGGGAAGACAAGTTGTCAGCTGTTAGTGGTAGACAGGAAAAAGGAAGAAGATCAAAACCACCAGAATATTGCAGAAGACAGATACCCCATGCCATTGTGTTAGAGTAGCAAGTTTTAACTCTGAGGGATACCGTCCTTGAATTTTTCATAGCTAGATCTTCACTATGTGACACTCTGACAGCTGACATTTCATCATCTAAACCCACTTGTCTTCAGTGATGCTATTTTGCATACGTCTGTGTACATATGTATATGTCTATATATGTACCTGTAGATATCTGTTATGAATGACTACTGTCCTGTCCAGTCTTTTAAAGAAAAAGAAATGTGTATTATTGTAACCACTATACTAAAAATTCTGTCACACTATCACTGACCAAGTGTTTCACATTGAAGCACTAACATCAGAATATTTCTTTGCTGTAGTGACTTGATGTCTGCCTTCCTTGTGTCACAGATGGCCAGTAGTGGTTTCTGACAACCCGGATGTAGACAACTAACTCTCTGCATGCATGTTTGGTATCCCCAGGACTATAAATATTATTTTTACACAAGAGAAAAGTTACAGCAGGAGGGCCCAGTTCTGATAATCATTTTATAGTACAAAGGCCAGAAGGCTGGAGGCACAGAAAGAGGAGAAAGGGGACTATTTTCATTAGATCTGAGAAGAACCAGAATGGCTGATACAAGTCAAATTAATTTTAGGATGGACTTTCAGAGAAAACTTTCTCAGCAATGAGGTCCATGAAAATTTGAAACAAATGCATTTTGTGGGTTGTTGTGTGGCTGATGCCATCTGAAGTGTAACTGGACAAAAAGTTCAAGTGCGTAGTCTAGAAAACAATAATTTGGCACTTGGATGGAGTAAATGACTTAATAACGTGTCTTTTTCCTTGTCTAATTTCTGTGGTTCCATGATAGATTTACAGTCTTCTGCCTGACAGTCTTACATTCACTGTTATAAAATCCTGTAGCATAAAATTAATCTGACTTGAGTGCAGTTAGGAGTATGTGCAAGTAATGGTAGTGATGTAGCAGCAAATGTCCCTAAAATGTGACAATGAAGCTTTAAGACAGAAAAGTGAAACAAGGTTTTATAAGAAGCTGTTGGCAAGTTCTTTCTCCCTGCAGTGCAGTCAATATAGTCAGTACTCTGGCCCTTAAATTCTCTAAATCCTCTATCCTAAATCCATGTTCCTGCAAGCATTCAGACACAGATGAAACTTGGCTCCCTTGAGGGCATTAATTGACCTGACTGGAACTATTACTGCGTAATGGTGCACCCTTTCTGCTGTAAAGCTGGAAGACCTTGTACAGCCATTAACTATGCTGCTACAAATAAAGAAACGTGCCCAGTGAGTCATTGGCACAGAATGGCATAAAGCTCAGGTTTAGTAAATCAACTTTTCCCTACAGGAAGAAACTGCTTTAGGTGTTTTTACACAGTGTTTAAGAAGTTCTTTTCACTTCCAATGAAATTACAAAACAAACAAACAAATCACAAAACAAACAAACAAAAATCAAATCCAAATCAAACCAAACCCAAAATGAAACAAACTTAATCATCCACCCCAGAATCTGACTTTACAGACACTTGTTTAAATCACTTTTACTGGTATAAGGAATATATGTATTTATGTATATTGAGCCATGAGGTCTGACATAAACAATATTATGCCAATAATCTACTAGTATACAAAATGTATACTAGGAAAAGCCCCAGAGTCCTAAAATTGAAACTCTGAACTGCTAATTTTTGAGAATTTTTGGTAAAAAAGTAGAAGCCTTAGTATGCCTTCTGATTGTATAAGACCATTTAAAATTATTATACCCACTGATTTTAGCACATGACCAACACACTGCTTTAGCTATGACAATACCAGAAGCAAGCCTCAAACCCGAGTCTACTATTCTTCCTGTCTTCCTTTCAGCCTAGTAGGAAAACAAGCCCATCTCTGCATGGCCTCCTCTCTGCTTGCCCACTTGCAGCAGAATCCTATTCACACCCATAAACTCACCACTAAAGCTTTAGGGTTTAACAAGAGTTTTTCCCAAGTGGTCTTTGCTCAGTGCAAACCATTTCACCTGAAGGTGCCTAATAATGCAAAAGAGTCGATTTAGCCACTGCCTTCATGCTTTCAGACAGTTTTTTTCTACCAGTTACACACATGTCCTGTCCTTGCTAGGGGACAGAGTAGTTTTGCAATTAGGGCTGTGAAGTACTGTTGATGAACAACTACCATGGACATCATGACAGTTGTTCAATAATGCAAAGTCAGAAATATATTTTTCTCACACTTTTCAAGTATGAATCTTACCTTTTGGAGCTGGAAGAATAAAAGATGCTGTAGCAGTTACTCACTGCCCTGGGCAGCAGCAAGCCAGAAATGGCAATGTTCATCCTGACAGATCTCCTTTGAAAACAAATTGCACAATACCACCGATAACAGTTCTAATGTTAGTAACAAGTATTTCTTTGTACAACAGCAACAATTAGTAAAACCTTAAGCATTTTCTTCAGTGGCAGAACTATTTGAGTCAGCAAGAAAAATTAAAATAAAAGTCTCTGGACAGAAACAAAATCCCCAACCTATAAGCTATCCAAGTTTCTCTCTTTTATTCTCTCTTAATGACATGTCTTAACCCTAAGAAAGAGGGAGGAGAAACTTTTACTTTCCAGTTTACCTCAGCCTAAATGATTTATTTATTTATTAATTTGGATGACTCAAAATGCACTTTTACAATTAAAAAACTCTGATTGGAAAGTCCCACTTCTAGCCAGTTTCCCATGGTAAATCTGATATATTTTTTACTGTGCTCTCTGTTCAACTGTTTTAACTGCCCAATAAAAGGCCAAGATAATTAGATTCTTTACCATATTTATAACTTTTCACACGAAACAATCACTGTCAGAAATAGTGAATGTTTCATATTTATAAATTCACTGTTGGTTCCTTCTCTCCCCACTTTTTTGTTATAATAGAAGACACATTCACTTTTCTTATCCATAGAAATGGCTTTCCTTTTATAAAATCTATCCAGGACTACAGTAGGCACATTTTCCAGAACAGCAGTATCAAATAAATTTATTTTTATTTTAAGTATTTTTTTTA
>VWZY01011182.1:77987-107541 GCA_013399075.1 Chloroceryle aenea
CCTCTCTTGTTTTCTTTTCCATCAGCAGAAGCTGCACCCACACAAGGATGGCTTACCAGAACAGTTATATTGGTAAACTTTTCCTCATACTGACCTGGTCTCCAAAACAGCATTGCATAAATAATAGAGGCAGGTGGGAGAAAACATAAGTGAATGTGAAAAAACTGCAGCTGCATTCATTCTTATGGCAGAAGCATCGTGGTGGTGTGGTTCTGTCAAGGGTCAGCTATTCCGGGCTGGCTGGAGAAAACTGCAGAAGAAGATGACATACTTCAGCACCACTTACATTCTGCCTTTGGAAACAACTTTACAGTTAAAGCTGCTTTGAAAAAGAGTAGGGCCATTTTATGTCCTGACTCAAATTCCCAGGTGTTCAGGACCAGAAGCTAGAAGAGATGAAACAAAAAGAAAAACTCTTATGGGAGCAGCCGAAGACGTAGAGTCCTTTTTACTCGAGCCAGGGAAGTAAAAGAGATAAGTGTGGGATGCTGGCAGAGGGAGACAGGAGCTTAGGTGGGTTAGGCCAGTATGGACACACAGTTCTTTGAACACATGTCTTTGTACTGGATCCCAGTGTGCGTTGGATGAAAATCAAGGTATTGGCTATAATTTAAAAGCCATGGCTGACTCTATTCCTGGTGGTCTCCAGCACTGCCTCATCCTCTCTGGTTGTCTTTTACTATAGCTTCACTGCTAGTCCCAATGGCTGGACTCCAGCAAGGAGTATGGGCTCTTCTTGGAAGAGAACTTTTTGTCTGGAATGTGTTAGTTTCTGTGGTATAGTAACATCCAGTTTTAATTTTTTTCATGTCTTGTTATGTGTTTATTTTTTCATGTGTTTAATTCATGTGTATTGGCTATTTGGGTTAATTTTTAGGTATGTTAACAAATGTTTTTCTGAGAAGCTATGAGACACTGTGATATTTTGATGAATGTGATAGTCTAACCAAACTAAATATATGACTAGAAGGTGCATAACAGATAACCTGAGTATCTGCTGTGGTTGTGACATTTTTAAACTTATTCACTGCTACATATAAATATGGGATGTTTTAGCTATTTAGATATTGTCTCTCTCTGTATGAAATAATGGAAAGCAAAATGTATACTGGAAATGACAGAGTAGTTTTATATAAAACAAAAATTGTGACTGTACAGTAGTATTTTTTTTCTTTCTTATTTAAGCTGAAAGAACAGACTTCAGCAAGTGTTACTTACAGGTCTTCCATGGATTTCTGGATTTACAGATACTTTAACTTTAATGATGGTAATGAAAAGCTATACAGGTAATTCATAATGTGCCAGTGTGCCATGTCTAACTTTATATGAACATAGATATTATCTTTACTACAATAATGGAAATTCAGCCAGAATGAGCTTGAACCATTTGCTATTAATTCCCAGTGCCTGAAAAACATTTTTTGAGAAGTGTTTCTCCTTCATCCTATTGGATTCATTTTAGTGTCCAGCAATGACATTATGGATTGATTAATCTTTTCATTTTGTAAAGAAAAGCTAAGACTTGCCTTCCTTCTAGAACAGTGTTTCTTCTGTCAACAGAGGGTTAATGAATAAAATTGTTTTCGAGGTCAGATTGGCAAATCAGGCTTATAAAAAATCACCTCATGCTTCAGCAGTGATAAAACAAGAATTGCAACTTAAGTTTTGCTTCTTTCTTCTAAAACCATCTGATTAAAAATAATGACGGAACACTGACATGCATCATAAGTTTGAAAACTAATTCATATTCTTCCATGCATTAGTGACTAACTCCTGTTATCTTCAAAATAATGTAAGTATACAAAAATCCCTCTGCAACAAATTATAAACTTCTATTCAATATCAGGATCACTTTAGGTGTTTTAACAAAAGGGTCCAGTAATAGAAAAATATTTTATCTTGGTATATAATTTCCTTTCCATTTCCTTTCTCTTTGGTCTCAATAAATAGAATTACTTTATCCTTTTAACTCCTTATGATTCATATTGAATTTAGAGTTGGTTCAAAATCAAACTGGTCAGTTATACAATGCTTGGTAAAGCATCAGTTACTGATGACTTCTGTAGATATTTTTGTTGTTTGTCCAGCAAGACCCTTAAAAGCTTTTTAAAATGGTATATGAGTATTAAATTGCACACTGAGAAAGGCCAAGGTTGTTTCCCCCTCCCCCCATTGGGATGTTTGAAACAATGTATATCTCAGTAGTATTTCAGATTATGCCTAATGGTAAATTTAGTCAGGAATGCATTCTTGTAGGGCTATCCTTCATTAGTACATTCATGTGCCAAACTGCCTTAGCACAGCAGAATTTTAACAGCAGTAACAATCCCAATAACAGCTCTGTTAATAATCTGGAATGAAGATTCCATATCTAATTTTCCTTTTTTTTTCCCTAGCTACTGGTTCCAAGCAAGTCTGAATTTTTCGTTTGGGTTTTTTTCTCCAGCCTTCACCATGTAATACTTCTACTTACACCCTCCAGAGTGCACACAGATGATGCCATATTTTAAGTTGTTTTGTTGATTTATAAGCCACATTCACTTATTCATATGGTGATGTAACAACACAATCTAAAGACCGGAATTAACCTAATAGCAAAGCAGTAAGGAAACTTGAAGAAGTGATGGGTAGTAACATGGAGTACAAAGGTTTATGAATTGGAAAAAAGGATAAGTTTTAGGAAAAGAGTGAGGAAAAAAAAAAAGTTTTATAAATTGAAGTTAGAAAAGCTAATTTAGAAATACATGTGGCACTTTCAGGCCTCTTCCTTGTGTTACTATCTTTCATCAGAAAACTTCTGACTCCAGAAATGCTCCACACTGAAGCACCTTGCTTGTTACACGGTGTATAAGAGTCTAATTTTTTGTAAGCAAGGACTGAAATTTTGAAGAGCTTTAAAGAATATTCTTCAAGCTATAATTTTCCCCTAGGTGTTAATGAAGAGTCATCACTTTCTTCTCTCTATGGTAAAGCAAATGGTATAGATAAATCACATGCATATTTGAAGCGCACTATATAATTTTGTCTCAGTCTCCTCTTTGCATGGTATACTAAAATATGCTAAAATGCATTTAAGAGAAATGGCAAAAAACACCCCACCTTTGAGTGGTTTGGGATAAATCTGGTCATCTGCCATCTTCTAGCTAAGTTTAAATTACAATAAGAATTTAAGAGTACAAGATACTATGAGAATGGTAACTAAATCCTGCATTTTGGAATTATCTCTGTGACCAACTGCCCATGAAATGCTTTTCATTTTAATGTATAGTGTGTCTGTATATAATTCTAGATCTGTATTTATATCTGCAGACATATGCTGTTAGATTTCCATCTCCTGTTCAGACAAATTACTTGAGCTGCAGTTGCCAAAGCAAACAGAGCTCTTTTTTTTTTTCTCAAAAGCACCGAACACATAACACATGACACATTTCATTCTTTCTTATGTGATAACTTTTAAAATAACAGCCTATTAATACCCACAATGTGTAAATGGGCAGCAAAGTTAAAAACAGAGGAGGAAGTAAAAAAAGTGATACATTTGTTACTAGCTACTAATCAGAGCAGCTGTTTGGGGAGCACTTCTCAGAGAAAGCAAGAGACACATGTACATGTTCTGTCAGTACATTTTCCTGCACCCCAGATCAGTCTGGAAGATGTCATTACTTACCTTAGATTGGTTAGTGACAGAGTCTGCTAGAAAGTTTACTGTAAATCAGTGGAGGTTAATATCTTGCAATCTGAGGATCACTGGGGGCTAGTTTGTTGGGTTTATTCATTTTTCTGTGGTCTACTTATTGGAGTGGGATTCCAGAGCCGGAGCCTCACTCTTGAAGGAGAAGTGTGCCAGTTTAATCAGGAATGTAACAAGTTCAGAGATTAATTGCAAGACGGGGAATAGCAACAGGCTCATTGATAATGCTGTCAGTATATCACTAGACAAAGCTCCAGAAAGGTATGTGCCATATCTCATTGAAATCTTGTGTTCATCTGCTGATTTGACAGCAAGCCTTTTTCAGTGGAGCAAATCTATACATATTTTCCAGCCAAGAGTTATGAGTGGGAGTTCTGCCTGATTTCAACAATTTAGTAATCTCTCTTTTGGCTGACAATGAGGCAGTATGAATATTTTTTTGCAAATATTTATCTGGCAGGGTCTCATTTATATTCCACTGTACAAAAATGTTTAAGGATAAATTAAGCAGCATTGTCAGCTATACTGTCATAATCATGCTCCTTCTAGATTTAACAAAGTTTAAAAGATAAAAGCTTGACCATGTCCTGTTTACTTGGATGCCCTTTGACATCTGATAGCTTGACAACTGCTTGCATATATCAGAGAGAATTCAGAATTGAAAGTGAGAATTTGTATTAAAAAAAAAAAAAGGCAAAAAACCAGTCATTAGTGTAATAGTCAATCTGTTTCTAGGGTGCCATTTACCTCCATTAACTTTAATGGTGTAACAATGGAGATATGGTTTAGCATAGATCTCTAGACTCCATAAGATGATAGTGGTAATGCAAGAGTTTATAATATAGACTCGAGGAACTTATACACATCACTGCCCTCTGTTACAAATTGTTTCCACTCTTTTACAGTTTATGACTAAACTCAGCACTTGTTTTTCAAAATATTTGTCATAGATAGTTTCCTGTTGAGGAACAAACCAAAGGACAATACGGTAAATCTCAAAGGTTGTGCTATTCTGTAAATGATACTGGACTCTGAAAAGAGACTATTAATAGCTTACAGGGCAGATATGGAAATGAGATTTCTGATTTTGGAGTGTTTCACTCTTCTTGGGGAATAAGGAAGAGTGGGGTCCTTTGTTTGATACTGATCAACTGAATGAGGTGCAGTAAAACATCCATTATTAAGAAGGTGTCTCTTCCTTCTAGTTATTCTTTATTTATAGGCCAAAATAACTGAGTTGAGGTGATCAGTGACAGTATAAAAAGTGTATACTCTTCCTTTTTTTTCTTATGTCTGGATAGCAGTGGAGGAAGAGTACCATTCTGAAGAAACCTTGTCTCAGCTGTGCTATATTCTCATAACAAGATCATATCACCCACTCTGAGTGGTGTAAAAAGTAGAGGTCTAATCTAATGTAGTCCTGTAGCTTCTTCTGTAGTTGCTAAAGAGATGTGGGCTGCAATAGCTGCTCTCCATACTGCCACAATCATTCCACATCTCTCAGCCACTCACACTACAGTGATTTCACTTGCCCTCAGGACACGGCTGGTTTTTCATTCCTTCTCTGGATGTAGACAAAAACAAGATTCCTTGTCTTGGTCCAGACAGCTTTAAATGCTTAAAGTTGGCTCAGATGCGCTCTAGAGTTTGTTAGTGGAATCTGAGTTGTCCAAGAGAAAAAAAGATCTCCCACCTGAAACTATGTGTAATTATTGCATCGTGTATTGTAGGGCAATGTCTCTATTTTCTGTTAATGCACCAAATAAACAGCAGCAAAACCTTGGCCTTGGCAAGCCTAGATTTTTTCTACCCTGTTGAAGTGAGGTTGCCAGATGTGTATAAGGAATTTTGTTAACCATTCACACAATTCCAATGTTCATATGCAAGGTTTCACAAGTAGGTTTACTCTTATTTAATTTTTCCAGTTGATACAAAGCATAAATGTAACTAAATCAGGTTATAGGCATGGTCAGAGAAAGTTCATTGTTCATCCAATATGTGTACACACTTGAAAAAGAAGGAGCCCTTAGCAGAGGTAATTGAAAGAGAAAAGAAATCCATGATATTTACTTTTAGCAACTCAGATGTAATTAAGGCTGATGTTTTAATAGCATTAAATAATGGGCTATGTTGATGTAAGAAGGTACCATCATTCAAAGTTAATCATGTGTTTCTAGGCTTCTTGTGCCAAGTCCCCAAATTACGTAAGAATTAGAGGAACGATTGTAGAAAATGATTCAACTGTTAGCTCAAATGCAGTTCTCATAAAGATTGCATGGGAAAAGTGATAATTTCTCAATTTATTTGCTCCTTGTCTTTTTGCTGGATCACATGCTTACATGGTATTGAATTACTTCTGACCGTGAGGTAGTCAAAATTCTTTAATCAGGTTGTATATAACTATATTAATTTTAAAGTGCCCAAGTATGGTGGGTTAAATCCTTAAGATGTCTTTCAGTTTGATCTTTGTAAATCAATATGCCACCAGATTTCACCAAATGAGAATTAAGAAGGTGCTAAAGGTATTGTTTGGCTGATTTTTGCTGCTGATTAAAAGTGTAGTAATAAATGTATGTTAGGCATTTACTTACTACTGAAAAAAACAGGTTTGTACTTCACATCATACCACAAAGTTATTGGTTCTGTTAAACAGCTGGAGTCTATTTTGCTTGATACAGGATGAAATAAACAGTTAAATGAGTTAAAGTAGTTAAAGGCAGAATTTTCTTCTAAGGACATTGTTAGCTGCTGTAATTGGTGAGGTTTGAACAGAAAAATCACCGTACTGCACTGAAGATTTCATCTAAAACCTTTACTATTTGCAATGTTGTTTAGGGAAGACTCCTGAGATATAATGAGAGTTTTCAGAATTGGCAGTTAACAGGAAAAATACACTTCTTGCTTCCCATCCAAAGTAATTGAAGAGTAGCAGTGTTATTGTATAACCATAATAAAAGTTTCTTGTACAGCCACTTTTCATTTGGTTCTCTATTCAAAACTTTACAAAGTATACCAGCAACTTAAGTCTGTGTAAAAGGTTGAAATGTAATCTTTTCACTCTCTGTTTTTTTTCTTTGTTTTGGTTTGGGGGGGTAGGCAGAGGGATGGAATTGTAAGATTTATTTTTGTGAAATCCTATTAGTAATATCTTACTTAAAACCAAAGAGAATTCTTATGCCCTCATTTTGCTAGTGATTCCAATGGTAATAATAAAGCATACACTTCACTTCTTATTTTGCATGTCTTTTCTCTGTCTTACTAAAGAACTGATCTTTCAAGAACTGTAATTTTGGGAAGTCTTCTAGCCACCAGCTGGGAGCATTGGTTCATTGGAAAAGTTGGAATCATCTGTAAAATTATAAAGTCACAGAAATAATTAAGGGAAAAAAGGATATCTGAACGTCATGTGGGGCAACCTCTTACTCATAGCAGAAATATCTTCATATCTGATCAAGATGCTCATGGCATTGTCCAATAAGTTTTTAAAATCTCCAACAGCGACTTGGCAGCCTTTCTAAGCTACCTCCTTCCAGTACTTAATCATTCTCATTGTGAAAAATTTTCCTTGGTCATACTCAATATGTAACTGAGGTCTTTCAATAATTAAAAAGGACCTGTAAGAAAGATGGAGATCATCCTTTTAGCAAGTTCTGTTGTGACAGGACAAGGAGTAATGGTTTTAAACTAAAAGAGGGTAGATTTAAACCAAATGTAAGGAAAAAGTTTTTACAAGGGTGGAACTGTTTGCCCAGAGAGATGGTAAATGCCCCATCATCAGGTCAGGTGGAACAGGGCTCTGATCCAGTCAAGGATGTCCCTGCTCACTGCAGGAGGTTTGACCTAGATGACCTTTGGAGGTCCCTTGTAACCCAAACCATTCTATCATTTTATGATTTAACATCGTGTCTACTATCTCTCGACCTTCCACTGTGCATTTAAGTGCACAGCACCAAAGAATTGCACAGCCCTCATCCTCCCACCATCTGCAAAAAGTATATTCTGATTATATTCTGGTGTGATATTATATATATCGCACCACCTTTTCTATTCTTACCCTTTATAGAAACCTGGATGTGAAAGATGAGGTGTACTTGAATCTTATCTTGATGTGGGTCTCAACAGTATAAATTTAACCTGTGAATCTCTGCAAGCTGCATGTCCATCTGGGTTACATATAACTGTTTTCAGTGTTGTAGTGACACTCCCAGAAGAGCACATTGTGGAGGGATGAAGCACCTTGCGGACATCAACTAGTCTGTTTGGTGATGACATTGCCAGTTTTGAAAGAGCCTGACATGAAGCACAAGGTCTGATAAAAGTTTTGCAAGCATTAACTAGAAAAAGTGCAAGGTAGATGTTGTTGAAAGTGACCATGAGAGGGAGGCAATCAATGGTGGAAGCTGATGACAGGATGCTCAGTCTGAAGCTGGACTGGCCAGAAGAAGATGATGGTGGTGGTGGGAGCTCACTCAGCAGTCAGAAGGCCACAAAAGGGAAGTAACCCGTGAAGGAGTGTAGAGGGCATATTATTTTCTAAGTAAGGAAAGTATATCCTCAGGGAGGGTTTCTGATCCAGTAATGACTTTTAAGGAAAAAAACCCACATGCTTTTTGTTCCCATTTGCATTTAAACAGAACTTTTCCTGCTCTTCCTGGTAAAACAGATTCTCTGTGGAGAAAGCTCCTCTGAGTAATATCCAAAAGCTTGTCCTTCCACTTGCACGCATTGAGTGGTATCAAAAAAATCAACCATTCAGTGGCAACAGTAGCAAGAGATATTTATGTACAGAAAGCAGTCATCAATCTACTGTCCTGCCTGATGCTGCACTGACCAATTCATTCTCTTTTGGAGCAGTGGTCATGGCTCCAATGAAATACTGATCTGCCTGTCTCACATGCAGTGTATCAGCTCTTTGCTAGTCAGCCTTTTCAAACCAGATCATTAAAAAAGTTACTTCTGTCTCTCCAGACCTTGTCATTATGGGTGATTACATATCTGAAAGAACTGATGTGAAACCTTTAACCTTTTATGACTATGTAAAATTGGCTCCGTACAGTAATGACTGATGGCTGTTAGTGGTTTGTGTAAAAATGACTAAATAGTCTCAGGTTTTCTTGGAGATTGCTGCCCTGATAAAGAAGCCACAACAGGTCTTTAATTCTGGTCTTACTGATTCTAGTAATTTTCACTGAAGAAGCAGCAACTGGCAGAGTCTGTAGAAAGAAAATCCATCAATCTTATTTAACATGAAAAAAATCCACCAGTCCTGGGTCTTTTAATGATAAGAGAAAAGTATTATCTCTTCAGATGGCATTGTGGTTGTTAATAGGAGAGTATCTGTTTTCCTAGCACCTCTAAACTTGTCTTTTCAGCTGGCTTTAGTTAATCACAGTACAGTTTTGCTGCTACAAGTCAGTTTACAATCCCCATAAGATATTCTCAACTGGAGAAGCATTGCTTCACTTTTTTTTTCCCTTACTTTTATTTTTTTTTCCTGATAAATGTATAACGCTGTATGAATTGTTGCAAGCTTGTTTACAAGATCCTTTTAAATGCTTTCTGTAGTGCTGGGAGCACATCTTTCTTTTTCTTTGTTCAGATTTTTCCCCTTGACAACCGAAAACAACAATAATAAAAAGTGCCCAAGAGCTATTTTAATTCTTTATAGTTATTATAATTGCAGTTTTCATGGGATTTCCCTGCTGTTCACTGGAAGCAGACAGTAGTTTCCATATTGAAGCAAGTACCACAGAACACAGTAAAAGAATGTGAAATAGAATAGTAATGGTTTAGGCATAACCTAGATATTTATCAAAAGATATAACTTTTTTGTGTTAAAATTAATACATTCTAGTAACAGTTATGGCTTCCTGTTGAGAACTTAATTTTCACTTAAATTCACAGTACCAAATACAAGCTAATACTCATCTGAAATCTAAAGAGGTCAAGGCATTCTGAACTTTTAAATAAAAATATCTATCAACCTTATGAAAGTTACAATGTTTTTTTTTAACTCTAAGTGCTTTCAAAAAACTCCTTCTAGAAACCATCCTTCTTGTTTAGGCTGCTGAATGCCTTTCAGAAGATACTCAGTAGAAAATATAATAATTAAAATTTCAAACAAGGTCCATTGTGTACTGTTTTGGTGGAAGAATTTGAGAATGGAAGAGGACTCAGATTATTATAGTGGACTGAATCTGAGAAAGATAATGAGAGCACTAACTCCATAGATTTAAAGAGATACCATGTTTCGGGTTTTTGGTCATTGAACTATTGATGCTTAAAGAATCATAGCAGAAGTATACTGAAATACAACAGAAATGTATTCTATGTAGCAACATCTTGCTATGACAATTATTAATAGCTAGATTTTTTTTAAATAAGCATTTGAATAGAAAGCAAATTTATAGCAATTAATATTTCCATCTGTCTGCATTCTAACTGATTTAAAATTAATGAACTTGTCATAAATATTCTGTTGTAATTCTTCATCAAATGTCTACTGGTTTTGTGGTTTGGTTTTTTTTTTTTTTTGGCTAGTTGGTTTGGGTTTTTTTGTTATTATTAGGTTGTTTTGTTTTGTTTATGTTTTTTTGTTGGTTGGTTGTTTTTTTTGTTGTTGGTGGGTTTTTTAATAAAAGCGGTCAGTGTAGAAGGCCAAATTGTGATTCTGCTATTTATGAATAGCGGTACCATGGTAAATAACAAAGTAGGTAAATACACATGTTGAGCAAGCTCACCTGTTTTTCAATAGAACCAGTTATTATCCCTGTTGTCCAAATCAGAAGACGATGTCTGTGTTTATCTTCAGTTATACCACACTGCAGTGTCTTACTTTGTTCTTCCATAGTTACTACTCATGGAAAATTGCTGTTCATTAAGGGCAGCAAAACTTGGCCTCAGAGACTGAAACATTGTTATGAATTGCATTTTCAAAGGAGGCTCTACTGACCTCTAAATTGATCCTGAGTTATTTACAGGTGTGAAACTGCCTTCATCAAAGTCAGGGATAACCCCATTTGGTGCATAGGATTGGTTACATATGTTTAATTTGGTTTTGCGTTCTGTGAAGTACAAAAGCACAGAGATTTTCATCCCGCCTTTTTTATAGGCAGTGGGAAGGTTGTCTTCATTAAAGTGGTACAACAAGAACCCTGGTCCCACATCCTGTAAAATTACCTGGAAGTATTCCTGAAGGCACTGGCATCATAGAATCAGTTACTGTTAGTATAATTCATAGTAAAAGACATATTTAATTCTGTGTGAACATGAAATCGTTTAAATGCTGAATAAGTGTTGCAGGCCAAATACCAAGACAGAAGCAATTCCTTTTAAATAATTACATTTTGAACAAAGAAAATTTCTTACTCACCAAGCATTTCTATAATTGATATTTTATTTGATTATGAAGGAGCTTTTATGGCTAAAGAAATCTTAAGCATGCATACTATATGAGTTTTGTATAGAAATTTTTATATGTTTCTGGAAATTAGACACTTTCAAAGGGGGTGGTGGAAGAGATTTAATGGAGCATGGCAAGAAAATACAGAAATCAAAGAATACCAAGGAAGCTGTAATTTATGTGGATAAGAAATGTACACATTCCAGATTCACTCAACGGCTGTTCAGTTTTAGATTATATATTCCATTTGAGCTGAGTATCTCCCAAATGAAAAGAGTAAGCTTCTATGGTTTGAGCTCAAAACTGTAGTCTCCTTCACTAGGACAGTAATAGGATCATATCCTCTGTGGTTCAGGCACTGGGGAGAAGATGAGAGAAACTGATGTCTACAGATGTTTTTTGTTCTGTGCAGGAGATTATTCCACACAGTGTTTCCTGGAAAAAGCCTACAGGCTGGGAGTTGCTGGGGATATAATACATGTTTCTGATTCAATATTCCTGGTACAGATTACCAAAGTGGTTGAATGACTGAGATTTACCTTGATTCCATGAATAATAATAATATTGATTCCATGAATAATAATAATAATAATGTCTCTAAATGACATTATATTGCCTGGCAAACCTAGAATCACAGAATCACAGAATGTTAGTGTTGGAAGGGATCTCGAAAGATCATCCAGTCCAACCCCCCTGCCAGAGCAGGATCACCTAGAGTAGGTCATACAGGAATGTATCCAGGCAGGTTTTTAAAGTCTCCAGAGAAGGATACTCCAGGACTTCTCTGGGCAGCCTGTTCCAGTGCTCTGTCACCCTCACAGTGGAAAAGTTTTTCCTAATGTTTTTGTTGAACATCCTATCTTCCAGTTTACATCCATTACCCCTTGTCCTATCACTAGACATCACTGAAAAGAGCCTGGCTCCATCCTCCTGACACTCACACTTTATATATTTATAAACATTAATGAGATCACCCCTTAGTCTCCTCCAAGCTAAAGAGACCCAGCTCCTTCAGCCTTTCCTCAAAAGGGAGATGTTCCACTGCCTTGATCATCTTTTTGGCTCTGTGCTGAACTCTTTCAAGCAGTTCCCTGTCCTTCTTGAACTGAGGGGCCAAGAACTGGACATAGTTTTCCAGATGTGACCTCACCAGGGCAGAGTAGAGGGGTAGGAGGACCTCTCGACCTACTAGCCACCCCCTTTCTAATACACCACAGGATGCCATTGGCCTTCTTGGCCACAAGGGCACATTGCTGGCTCATGGTCATCCTGCTGTCCACCAAAGCTCCCAGGTCCCTTTCCCCTACACTGCTTTCCAACATACCAGTCCCCAACCTGTACTGACACTTGGGGTTGTCCTTTCCCAGGTGCAAAACTCTACAATTGTCATTCTTGAATTTGCTAAGATTTCTCCCTGACCAGTCCTCCAGCCTGTCTAGGTCTCTCTGAATGGCAGCACAGCCCTCTGGTGTGTCAACCACTCATCCCAGTTTCAGGACATCACCAAACTTACTGACAATGCACGCTGTTCCCTCTTCCAGATCATTGATGAATATGTTGAATAGTACTGGTCACAGTACTGGCCCCTGAGGGACTCCACTAGATACAGGCCTCCAACTAGACTCTGCCCCATTGACCACAAGTCTCTGACTTCTTCCCTTCAACCAGGACACAATGCACCACACTCATCAAGTTACACACTCATCAAGTCCACACTTCCTCAGTTTAGCTACGAGGATGTGGTGGGGAACAGTGTCAAATGCTTTACTGAAGTCTAGATAAATCATGTACACTGCTATATTTCTCTAAGCTAGTTTTTACTGCACATCACAACACTTGAAAGAGCTGTTAGTTAGAAGCCATTATAAATTAGAACTCAATTTTTTGAGTTTACATAATATTTTCCATTTTTTTTACGTGAAGTGTGTTTAATGGAAAGCAACAAATATTTGTAATTTTTTCCATCTTAACTCTTTTTCTCTCAATACCACTGTTTAATTTCTTCACTCATCCAAGCTTTTCTTATTTTCAGTTACATACATGAAATTATAATACAGAAGAATGAAAGTATACAGAACTCTGTGTTTGTAAGGAACAGGTCAATTCTAAGAAGGATGATCCAGGAAACGTGTGCATCATTCTAGCAGATATTTTTCTCCTATTCCAATAGTTCATTTGCTATCCATTTATATTTTTCCTTATTCTGTAATATTCAGCATATACATTAAATCATTATTTCCTTCTCTTCAATCCACCTGGTTCAGCAAATATTATATAGCTTGTGCCATATTTTCTTATTACTAGAAAAGGTATTAAAATAAATCTTCCATTTTCCCAATGTGATTAGAGATTCTAGATTTTTATTAATTTTATGACTGCTTTCAGTTAATATAAATTAGATCTTCAACTGGTGTTAGCCAGTATAAATTGATGAAGCTTTGAAGATTTATGCAGTTGAATTTTTACTTCATCATTTCAATAGGTTATATATAATGGTAACATAAAATCTGTTGCTTGTGCATCTGAAAATTAATCTACACACAGCATGGATTGAATAATCCACACCCATGCTGGTAGCAAAGGGGCAAGCATGAGTAAATTCATGCACAGCTAATCTGTCAATGAAGACTTATAATGATGGAATCTCAAATGGGTATTTCCACTAAGAACCACTCTACATTAAATGAAATAAACCCAGCTCTGCTCTATTAGAAGAAGCTATAGGGTAGGTCAGATAAAGGTACCTGTATGACCATATTCGATCTTTCAGCATAATGATTTAACCACAAGGTCCTACTCTACAGTTCATTCTTTTGCTAGTATTCAGTAATAGGAAACCCTAGTTAAGGAAGACCTTAGCTGCTCTTCATAGGAGTGTCCATCAGGAGTTAGGGATTACAATCAAGCCAGTCTCCGCTTGTCTGTTCATACTGAAACAGAAAATTAAAACAAAAACAAACAAACAAACAAACAAAACACCTAACAAAAAAAAACAAACCAAACTTTACCAGTGAATTGAAAATTAATGTTGAGTGAAAAGAATACTTTCTGCACAGACTGAGTGAAGAGTATTCACATAGCTTGAGCTCAAAAACTGCTACTTACTGTTGTGATACTGAAACACAGCACATACAATTACGTTTAGTGCCTGCTTTAAAAAGAGAAAGTCACTACAGTTTTGTGGGCACAATTTATTACAGGCACAAATGCTAATATTTTCATGCTAGGCAACAAAATGGTCAGTCAGAGGTCTAGAAGCTGAAACATGTGAACCTGCAATTTAGTGCAGAGATTTGAATAGCAATCCATAATTATTTTCATTTGCAAGGTTACTTGTCCTCAAACAGCAATTGTTAGCTTGTTTATTAAAGCTTTTTGTAATTTAGACAGCTTTCCCACAAACTGATATATGACTTCATTGTTCAGCGGCCATGGCAACAGAAAATATTACACCATAATATTATAAATGATACTCTTTAATTGTTTTTCTAAACCAAGATCTTTCCAAAATATTTTAATTTGGTGAGCTTAAAGCCAAATAAGAAGTGTTGACTGCACCAGTGTAGCAGTTGCAGAAGAGTCCTCATCAAGGTTTCCATTGCTGAACCACTAGCAGATATTTTCATATGCACATCTATCCTTTGATATGTATATATTCCTCAGCCTAGATCTGTATTTGAATTCACAGCCATAATTGTCTATTGTACTGAGAAAGGGGCCAATTACATCCCAAGTGGAAATCACAAATAAGTCAGCACAAGGCTTTCTCTTTATTTGGTTAAATGCTCTGTCAGCAGCCTTCTGCATCACCAAGGTCACAGGGACCCATATTGCAACAGGGCAAACATGACCAGCAAATGTCACGTGCATGCTTGTATCCACATGTAGCATCATGTGGGGCAAGTCAGCAATGAGAATAAAGATTATTCTATTAGCTTTACAGGAGAAGGCTGACAGCATGCAAATGAAAGGATCAGTAAGATGAATGACTACAGTGATTAAGCATACTCCCACCTGCACCTCTGGAGAAATGACAGATCAACATTTTTTTCATTCCTTGTTGAGGAATCAAGAAGGTGCATACCACCTTGACAGCTGCATGAATTTATGCAGGAAAGGAAGTGATGATAGGGGAAATAGTGTGCTCAGTCATGTTGTTTTCCTGAACCAATTCATAGAGGTTTATCAAAGGAAGCAAAGTCTGGCCCTGTTGGAGGTAGTGACATGATAGGGAAAGAACACCTGTGAGGGTGACAGCCAGGTGCAGTAGGTTGTAGAAATTGTTCTATAAACATAGGTTCAAATGTGTACATAAGTATAGATGAGATATTACAAAGGCCTTTTATTATGAGATGATCACATTTGCCATTACCATAAGCTGATTTGTCAGCTGGAGAGCCAAAGGGTCATCAGCAAATCTCACTCACTTTTAACAACCCCATATGGCCAGTGCAAAAGTCTACTGAAGAATGGAGACTAACAGTGGACTACTGAGGCCTGAATGAAGTCATGCCACTGCTGAGTGCTGATGTGCTGGACATGTTAGAGCTTCCATATGAACTGGTGTCAAAGGCAGCCAAGTGGTACACCACAACTGATATTGTTAATTCATTTTTCTCAACCACTTTGGCAGCAAAATGCAGGCCACAGTTTGCTTTCACTTGGAATGGTGTCCAGTACACCCAGAATCAACTGCCCTAGGGGTGGAAAAACAGCCCCACCATTTGCTATGGACCGATCCAATCACTACTGGAACAGGGAGAAGCTCCAGAACACCTGCAATATATTGATTACGTCACTGTATCAGCCAACATGGCCGAAGAAGTTTTTAAGAAAGGGAAGAAAATAGCTCAAGCCCTTCTGAAGGCTGGTTTTGACATAAAACAAAGTAAAGTTAAGGGACCTCCACAGGAGATTCAGTTTTTAGGAACAAAATGGCAAGGTGGATGTCAAAGCAATGGTATTACAGTATGAAACATATAAATCAATGAGGCATGGACTTTGATGAAACTTAGTGAGGGGCAGCAGTGATGGAACTCGAGCTGGCTTCATCAACAGGCAACCAGCAACTTCCTCAAAATCAACATTTTCAACCTGCAGACCATAAGCATGGACCATGCCAGATACACCAGCCTTGAGCTCTGGATGCAGAACGCAAGAATGCAACACCATCTGTCCTGCCCAGAAAGACTGTTACAACAGATGGAGCCACAAGGTCTTGGATTAAATTAACTCAACAGACAAGCTAGATGGATGACCCATAGATTAGGGGAATGATATCTGTGTATGTTTATATATATATATAGGACAGAAAATGTAGTGGTAAACAGTTGGAAAGTGTAGGATCTGGTCATGATGTTGTTAGTATAGACTAAGGAGTGGCTAACGTCCTGGGTTCAGCTAGGATAACGTTAATATTCACAAGAGCTGGGACGGGCCACAGCTGGGATAGCCAAACCAAGCCACATAAGGGAATATTTGATACCATACTGACATCAAGCCCAGTATATAAGTGAGGGTCTGGCAGGAGGAAATGCACACATTTTGGCAGGGTGGGCAGCAGGTTCTGGGCAGTGAGCAGTTGTTTTGTACATCACTCATTTTATATACCATTGCATTAGTATTACTGTTATTACTGTTGTTTCTTCTCTCTTTGTGTGGTTATGCTAAACTATCCTTATCTCAACCCACAGGGTTTTACCTTTTTCACGATTCTCCTTCCCATCTTACCAGAGGGGAGGAAGAGAATGAGTGGCCGCTTGGTCCTTCATTTCCAGCTGGGCCCAAACCACAACACTGATTAAGACCTGTTTTATAAGAAGCCAGATGTTAGTGCAGAATGTAAATAAAACTCACTGATATCCAGGATTTCCTTTGGAATACACAATGCTGGGTGGCTGCCAGACTGTCCATTTTCATACACCAGGATTTGTATTCAGGGAGAGGACTGTGTGATGTGGTGGGAATCTAACACTTGCAAATCTTTTCAGATTAATGTTTCAAACCAGTATTTCCACAAGATGTTACATTTTTTTATAACTGCGCCTAATTTGCGCTCACAAAGGACAGATATCCTCTCCTGCCTCTGAAACATCAAAGTCAGGCTGGTAATGAGTTAGTGGTGAGCAGAGCTGTAACTGATTGCTTAAAACTAAGGGTAGCAATAATGGCAAGGTGTAATGAGCTGACTGGTAATCATCCTGAAATAAATTCATTCCTAGGAGATCAGCAGCATGTACAACAAACAGCCAAACCCCAAAAAGCACCCACCAGAGCTCTTTATTCAGAGAGACCATAGACAGGTTAGGGAGACTGAGCCATTAATTTTTTTTTCCAGATTGGTTCTTACTTGGAAAAATATCCCACTCTCAGAGGACCCCTCCCTAAAATCAATGTGGTGCAGAGCTCAAGCTAGTAGCTTCTGTCACACCATCAAGAGGGTGAACATGAAGAATGTTGCAGTATTCAGGTGGTCACATGAGAGCACTGAGGACAGCAGTGGTAGAAGTCCAGGCAGCACAGCAGGCAGTCCCTGAGGCAAAAGATGAATGAAAGGAGAAGGCACAAGGAGTTGCAGGAACTCATGAAAAATCAGCTTGGTATTCACTGCAGAAGCACTAGCTGTTGGATGTTTCCTTCCAGGATATGAGCTGTAAACAAGAAGCAGTAGTCTTAAAAGGTTTGACCAGTTCCAACCAACAACATGGCTGCTTTAGGGCACACAGGTAAAGAAAAAAGCAGGTGGGCAATAGAAACAAGAGCTTCTGAAAAAAACATCAATACTGTGTTTTTTAGGCTCTTTATTCAGGGTTGTTCCTTTTCAGGTTCAGTTCAGGACTCAGTTAAAGCTTATGTGATATGCTGAGCATATGTAATACACTGACTTCTGTATTAGTTTGTCAATGTCATCTGTTCTGATGCTCAATGGACAAAATATTCAGTATTGTTTCATTGGACCTGCCAATGTCAGCAATAGGCAACAGTTCTGAGCACAGTGGAAACCTTTATTGTGCAAATTATCACTTTTAATAACAAGCCCTGCCCTTCAGGTGACTGGTTCAGACTTTTCCACCCCTTTTTGAGATATCCTTACCAGCTTAAAGTTCCCATTATTTGCTTTAGTTGTTTCTGAGTATGTTGACCATCACCATAAATGCCAAAATCTGTCATTGTAGTAGCCGTAGACTGAACTTTTCAACTGATTTTCACACAGTTCACAGCCACCTTAGTAACAGTTGGCCCAACTACTTCAGTTTTCTTGGAAATGAAGCTGTGATATCTGGGAATGTCAGTCCCCCTCCACTCTCAGAGATGTTTCCTCAGAAGTTGCTAAATAGTTTCAGGGATTTCTTAGTCTTGTGCATTTAAGTGTGGATGTGCACAACACACAGGGGAAATAGCTGTAGGCAGAATCCTAAAAATCATAGAAGATTTGGGAAAAATTCTTCATCTCTGATAAACAAAAAGAGAGAACATTATCCCAAATCACTTATCTCAAATCACACAGTATCATTACCAGATTATTCATTAGAAATAATGAAGTAACATTTTATATAACCTTGAGAAAAAGGAGAGACAGCAACATGTTCTGTAGCAACCTGCCACTAATGCTAGAAAGAGTATTGTTGTCTAATGACCACAGGGCAAACTTAGGCACGGTGCATAATGCCACATAGGGTTAACCTACAGTAAATACTTCACGGCTTGTCTTTCTTTCTTATGATCTGGAAACACTTGTATAACTTGTCATTCCAGTGAAGTCATACTGAATTGAGCAAAACTAGTTGAAACCAAATATGCAGAGAAACATATTTGTCATTTCACTTAAGCTGACAGCTGTAGCAATTTTCTCTGAACAGACACACACAGCTTGATGACAAAGAGGGAAGCTTGTGTGGATTTCTAATTGCAGAGTTCTGTTGCAAAGGCCATCAATAATGGGCCTCTGATTTTAAGGAGGATTAGGAAACAATCAAAGCCAGGTGGTTTGTTTGGATTTAATATGCATGAATCATTAGCAATTTCTAACAGAATTAGGGACTAAGCTTTTCAGATTTTTTAAGAGGAAGCAGAAACTATTTTAAGATTCAATGTAGGATAGAAGTAGCATGATAATAAAAAATAGGTCACTACTTTAAAAAATAGCATAGAGAAAATTCATCAAAATCAGTAGTAATGATGGGAGGAAGTTTTAATTTTCACCACCAGTTAACTGATCACTGTGACATTGACAGCAGCATTAAAGGTCACTTACTGAAATAAAATAATTATTATGATCTATGTGTATGATTTCACACTGGAAGCTCACACCATTAAAAACATTGCAAAGGAGTAACTATCCATGTAGGTGCCTTCAAGTCCACAGCAAACACTTAACATATTAAATTAAAATATATCCATAGACTTTCTCTTTCATAAATCAAATAATAACTTTGTATTCATGGTACTTGTGTATTCATGATGTCAGTTCCCTTTAAACTGCATCTATTACGTAGTCGTTTTACTACTCAGAGCTTACTAGTATTTCTCCCAATCCATTACCAGACACTTGTCTTCTTGTCTTGTTTCTTTTCACCTCTAAATTTATCCAGGGATTTAAAGCAATTTCTTTTCTCTTACTCTTTCCTAAAGCTCTTCTGGTTTGACTTCCACTTCAGGGAAATTACCAATCCACAGTTGGTTTTCTTTCTTTTTTTTTTTTTTTTGGTTTGGTTGGTTTCTTGTTTGTTTGGTTTTGTTTTGGTAAGCTTTTTTCTCAGTTGTATTGCACAACCTCAGCCTTGTTGTTTTGACAATGTCAATGCTAGTAATGCACTTGCAAAGTCATTTTTCTCATGTAGCTTTTACAGGTTTCTGCTAATCCCCTTTCTCTACTCTTAACTCTCTGATTGCTCCTTTAGGGGGTCTACATCATTCTTTCTCTGTGCACTCCCAGTATAGCCTCCCTGAGGAAAATTAACCTATGACACATTTTCAGATCTTCGACCAGAGAGCCTTCCTTAATGCCTGCAGTTGAAGTCTGACAGGATGCCTTACATATTGTCAGGATCCTGATCTTCTCACATTGAGGTGTCAGAGGTGTAAGAGGTTTATGAGTTCATGGAAATTGTAGTCCGGACAGAGAAAAGTATGGCGTAACAGTAAAATTAAATATATAACCCAGCCATTTAGGGGTAAACCCACAATCACTGTATCACAGAATCACAGAATAAATGTGGTAGGAAAGGACCTTGTAGATCACTGAGTCCAACCATATCTACAAGAATAAAGAACATCTAAATACCTGACCATTAAAAGGAAACAAACAAAACAAACAAAAATAATACCAACCCACAAACAAAACAAAACCACACAACACCAAAACCCAACACATAATCCCCCTACATGCCTGCCCCTGAACTATGTCATGAAGCATATTTCAACTCATTTCTTAAATACCTCCAGTGATGGTGACTCAACCACCTCCCTGGGCAGGCTGTTCCAGTGCCTCTCCATTCTCTCTGTAAAGAATTTCATCCTAATATCTAATTTAAACCTCCCTTGCTACAACTTCAGACCATTTCTCCTGCTTCTGTAATTAGTAATTAAGGAGAAGAGGCCAACACCTACCTCTCTACAACCTCCTTTCAGTTAGATGTAGAGGGCAATGGGGTACCCCCTCAGCATCCTCTTCTCCAAACTAAACATACCCATCTCCTTCAGCGTCTCCTCATATGACTTGTTAACTAAACCCCTCACGAGCTTGGTACCTCTCCTCTGGACATGTTCCAACACCTAATGTCTTTCCTATAATGAGGGGCCCAGAACTGAACACGGTACTCGAGATGAAGCCTCACAAGGGCAGTGTACAAGGGTACAATAACTTCCCTTCTCCTTCTGGCCACGCTATTCTTTATACAAGCCAGAATCCTGTTGGCTTTCTTAGCCACTTGGACACACTGCTGGCTCATGTCCAGGTGGCAATCTACCAGCACCCCCGGGTCCTTTTCTGATGGGCAGTTTTCCAGCCACTCATCCCCAAGCCTGTAGTGCTGCTGAGGGTTGTTGTGACCAAAATGCAGGACCTGGCACTTGGCCTTGGGTCAATGTTCTATCCAGTAATCAAAAAAAGGTTTGTGATGAAGAATTTTATCTTCTGCATTCTTTGTTACAGTAGTCATTTAATTTTCAGTTCTTAGAGCACAAGACAGCTCTCTCACTTCCAAACATCACCTAATTCTCTTATTTAGTATCTTCACCACCCAGAAAATAATTTAGCAAATTAACTTCAAGCTGTCTGTGAAAGTTTTAAGAGCCTCTTACTTGTGAATTTAGGTTTCCACATGTCTTGCTGTTTTGGGTAGCCATGCTGTCCTATGGATACAGCATATCCTCCTTAATAGATTGGCAAACCCATGTTCTCAGCTCTTCCCCTCAGGACATCCCACACTATCATACATTTCCTCCAAACTCATATTGCTTAACAGGAACATGGACTAAATGCTGCTGGTTTTTTGGTGTTTTTTTTTTTTTTTTTTATGAGTATAAGTTATAACACACTTCTAAAAGTTATTCTGTAAGAATTACCCATAAAATACTGTCTGAATATGAAAGAGGCAGAATGTCACTCAAAGGAGCAAGTATGTAGTCAAAGAATGAAGGGGAATGGATATGTCACCTAAGAAGATGTTCCATTATTTAAGCAGCTTTAACACTCAAAACTCATATTAATATGTATAATAATCACAACATTTGAAAGTCATTACCAGAATTCATGATGATTGGTTCATATCTTTCATGAAGGATGCATTTGTACTACAAACTGGCAGTGACACAGTAGAATAAGTCCATTACAAGAAGTAAACAAGTTTTTGTTAGACATTATTACAGTTTTGTTTTGTATGTTTTGTCTTGTATCTTCAGTAAATAAAATTTTTGAAAAATCACTCTGAAAACATTTTTTTTTCCAAAAGTATCAAGCTACAGTAGTGTACAATGAACTGAACAATGCCATATAAAAACAAAAAAGAGAATGAAAGACAACATTACAAACAAGCTTCAAATGAATAGTTCATTAATACAGCATATCCATGCAACATTAACTTTACACAACCTGTCAGCTTTCAGTTTGATGCATCTTCCAGATGCGTCAAACTCAAAGAACATGAATCTTCTGTAAAATATAAATTGGGATATCAATAAGTGACATAATAGCTTTGGTAAATTGTTTCTTGTTCACATGGTAGTTTCTGAACTTGTGAGGATTAGTCTCTCACATCAGACATCAAAGAGGTTGGCACAGACAGAAAAGATAAACTCTGACCCTTGTGAGCTTGTTCACATCATTTTTACCCATTTAAATTCCAGTTAGGTTGATCAGAAGCAAGAGAGAAAAGCTTTAAATTGCATTATTAACAATAGGTTAAATCTTAGACTGCTGATTAAATCATTTTCTCTCAGATAAAATCATAATAGTCACTGGCTGTATTTGTCTGACAGGAAACATGTTATTCGTAATGCTTTGTGTTGCCTTTAATGAGTCTGATTGTCATCTTCTAGCAAGGAGAGCACAAAAGGCACCTGCAGGTCTGGATGAATGGTATCACTTATTGATCAAGTTGTCAGGCCTGTCAAGTGCTCAGGAACAACTAAACAAGTACATAAAATCTTGTACTTAAATGGAGGCTCCCCAAATTAGTCAGCCGATTGAAAATTTTGACTGAATTAGTTACACACTAAGTGTAATTTCTAAAATTGTCTAGCTCACAATGTTCGTGTTTAAAAGCAATCAAGCTGTTGAGAAGAATATGTGATTTTTTGGTTTTGAAGAAAGTTAGGTTTTGAAGAAAGTTAGATTTTAAGGTTTTTTTATCATTTTGAGTAACTTTATCTCTGCATAGAACTTCAACCTACCTATTTTTTTTTCTCTCTACAGGAAATTTTTTTGGTAACTGTTATTTATTACTTACATTTACCTCCTGCTTCCCATTCACTGAGAAGCAGCTCCATTTAGCAATGATCTTCGCTATTGTTCAGCCATGTTATAAACGTAATACTGTTCTGGAAAGACAAGCAGACAAGTAGAGTGCCTCATCTTCACTAAGAAAACTGAATATATGCATGCGAGCCCTTTGTAGTCTAGGTCACCTGCCTGAGAATGGAGCAGGGAAAAAGGAAGGAGAGTAACCCCAATGAGAAGGTATAGCAGGAGGAACCCTCTGCTACCTGCATCTCAGCCTGCTTCAGCAGCCATGGGGGCAGTTCTAGGCTAATGAACATGCAGTTGAGCGCTGAGTCTGTGAAAAGCTTTGGAGTTACTGGGAATGGAATAAACAAAATTCTGCATTGCACCCTAAAGCAGCCTTCTTTACAATGGACAATTGACATGGTCATTTTTGTGTATGTTGCAATGCATTTCCATTTCTAGTCTTCTGTTTACTGTCATCTTTCCTGTTTCCTCTCTTTCATTCCACACCCACATTTTATACATGATTTCAATTCACACCCTACCTTTCCTCCCTCCATTATTCTCCCCGGGAAATAAATTTCTCCTTACTACCTTCCACCTCTTTATTCTTTTTTTTTCATATGTATACCTTATTTATAGTCCCTAATCTCAGGTAGGAATAAACCTAATCTAATTCAAGTTTACAACTGAAAAATGGCTTATTCAATTCAAAGGTATTCTTTCCACTGTTTTTCATACATTACATATTTTCTTTGAAGATGGATAGAATTCATGCTTGGATGTGAAATGTCCAAGTGTGAACGGCACAACCTTTTTTTTAATTATTATCATTTAAAATCTTCTTCAAGTTTTTATCAGTACATCAGTCATATCCACACTTATGCTGTCCAAGCTCGTTCTACCATTGTGCCTTTGGACTTGGATTAGTTCTCAGTCACTTTCAGTGGAAGTTAATCAGTCAAAATTTTGTTGCAGATTTACCATGAATTGACCCTGGCTGGATAACATCTGCCCTCCAAAGCCACTCTGTCACTTCCCTCCTTCGCTGGACAGGGGAGGAAAAATATAATAAAAGGCTTGTGGGTCTAGATAAACAGGGAGGGATCAATCAGTAATTATAATCATGACCAAAACAGACTTGACTTGGGGAAATTATTTATTACCAACCAAATCAGAATATTATAATGAGAAATAAAAACTAAATTATAAATCTTCTTCCCCCCCACACCCCTCCCTTCTTCCTGAGCTTAACTTTACTCCTAATATTCTCCATCTTCTCCCCCTGAACAGAGCAGAAGGATGGGGAAAGGAGGTTGTGGTCAGTTCATCATATGTTGTCTCTGTTGCTCCTTCCTCACCCACTCCAGTGTGAAGTCCTCCATGGACTTCTCCAACTCGACTCCTTCCCACAGACTACAGTCCTTCACAAGCTGCTTCAGCATGGGTCCCTTCCACTGGGTTCAGTCCTTCAGGAACAGACTTCTCCAGTGTGGGTTCCCCATGAGGCCACAAGTCCTGAAAGCAATTCTGCCCCAGTGCGGGCTTCTCTCTCTCAGGTCCTGCCAGGATCCTGCTCCAGCATGGTCTTTCTCATGGGATCACAGACTCTTTTTGTCATCTGTCTGCTTTGATGTGGGGTCCTCCACAGGCTATAGTGGCTATCTGCTCCACTGTTAACCTCCATGACCTGCAGGAGGACAGCCTGCCTCACCATGGTCTTCACCATGCAGGGGATTCTCTGCTATGGTGACCGAAGCACCTCCTCCCCCTCCTTCTTCACTGACCCTGGTGTCTGCAGAGTTGTTTCTCTCACATATTCTCACTCCTCTCTCCAGCTGCTATTGCACAGAAGTTTGGTCTTTTCCCTTCTTAAATGTTATCCCAGAGATGCTGCCACCACTGTTGATGGGTTCAGCTTTGGGCAGCAGTTGACTCCATCATGGAGATGGCTGGCACTGGCTCTATTAGACATAGGAGAAGCTTCTAACAGTTTCTCACAGAAGATAGGCCTGTAGCCCTCCTGGTATGAAAATCTTGCTGTGTGAACCCAATACACTGTAATAGCACAAACACCACAATAGGCAAGTTGACTATAACTGAACATAATAATATAAACTTTTAGCATCTGTTTATGTATAAGATGGCAATAATAAGCACACTGCTAGGGGAAATTTCTCTTCAGATCACATGTTCATTGTAAAGTCCCTCCCTGGAAGCCTCGTGGACTAGTTCTTCTTCCTCTCAGCTGTGAAACAGAAGGTCGGGAGATATTCAGTTATTCTCACACTGCAAAACCAGAAACCCTCAATGTCTGTTCTCTTCATGCAGGTACATGGCTTATGCTCTGATTCAGGGAGGAATCTTCATGGATGTAATGCTGAAGTTGTCCCAAGTGTCTGAATTTTAGGAGATAACACAGTATTTCACAGAATGATGTGTGTCTAAAGACTGACTATATCACTGTAAATGTTTGAAATTTGGACTGGGTTGATAGTAATACAACTGTGATTTAAAATTTTTAAAGTAATTTGGAGGGTTCGGAAGATGTTCTTGGCAATGATAAGGCTGTGACTCTGAAGTTCTTATCTGATGATTAATAAGAACTCTAATTTAAAATCCTTAATTACATGTTTTTAGTATAAAAGATAGATGAATGCAGAGTAGAAGTAGTTGGTGGGGGAGGAAGAGAAATCTCTAAGGATGTTTGAATGAATTCACAGGTGATTATTTAGAATCAGAATGTTCCAGGGCACGTTACTGCACAGCTGTTACTGGAAATGGTAAAAGGGATACCGATGAATCTTCCAAAACCAGTACATTTCCCTTAAGTAAGTAAGAACTTGCTTCTTTGGCAATGAGATCTTGTTTTTTAGGTTGCCATAACCAATATAAAAAGCAGCTTCTAACTGCAGATACATAACCAGGTTTCTGATGAAACGTGTGCAGCCTAAGGTTAACACAAAGGAAAACACTTGTCATCAGTGTCGTTGATTTGCTGAAGTACAGCATGAGTGATTTTCTTCCTTCCTTGATCTTTCCTACCCAGTGGTGTCTGTATCTATAACATCCTCTTCCTCTGTATTGTCTGATTGCCACATAATACTTCTTGAGTTCCTGTGACTTCTGAACCTGTAATGATTCTTCTCTAATCTAGACTACTATTGTTTTGATGCAGAACTGATAAATGAATCCAACCCAAGCATCTGAAACTACTATGGACAAAAAAAAAAAAAAAAAGCTTAAATCAAGATATATTCATGTTTTTTAAAATTTATTTAATCTTTGTTAGCATCTCAAAGAATGAAGCAACAAGCTTTGTACAGAAGCAGAAAATTCTTGCCCACAAATGTAATCTGTGCATTTACACTCAGAGCATTATCCTCACTCTCCTTCAGCCTACCTATGTCTAAAGATGTAACAGTTCTCTTCATCATTTTTTCTTCAATAATTCCATTAAATGATGGGACCAGAAATGGACCACAGCATCTCTGAAATGAAATGTCCTCTCTGCCCCAGTTTTACATGTAGTCTTACAAATCAGTACATAGAGGAGCATCACACCATAAGCTCCCGTCTAGTTTGAAAACACTTCTCCCTCCTGTGGCAGATAGCTATAAATTGGGGAATGGCTGTGCTCTTTATTTCCTCTCAGTAGGCATCTGTAAATCAAACTCAGCAGGTATCTCACCTGCCTTCATATGACCCCAAAAGTTGGATTTGTTTATAGCTTTAACCACTCTGAATCCTTTTTAATTGACTGAATAAAATTTTGGAAATATTTTAATTTTCATGTGCTATAAATAGTCTGAAATTACAGGTACCAAGATTAGTAACATGTCCTCTGAGAGACTGATAAGATACTCTTTTTCTTATAAATTGGTGCTTTCATTTTAACACCGGAATTCTGTTTGTTATGACTTTGAAATTCTAGTGTTAAAATGCTTTATCTTCCAAATAATTTGTAATTATTTTTTTTTAATGTATTCTAATTATTTATCTAAGATTCCAGTATTTATGTACAGGAATCAGACCTTTTAACCTTACAGAATGTGAACTACCATTTGAATTTTAAAAACATCTTTTGATTATTAAGCCATTTTCAAACTAAATGAAAAAATAGACTCTAGCAGACACTGTCATATAGATTACAAGTTCCTATGTGCTTTAAAATGTATGAGTTGTGACATGATCCAGGGAACTTTGGAACCATATCAGTTATTTTGCATCTGGCATTGCATACCACCTGCATAATGAGAGAGCAGAGGGCTTGATGATTTTTGAAACTCGTTTCAGTGAATAGCCACATGAGTGCATTGTATTACTCTCCAGACAGATGGAAAGCTAGCAAGGTCTCAGAATAAAAAAAAAAAAAAAAAAAATCTCATATTGAATCTTGGTTTTTATTTTGCTTCGTTTGTTTGTTTTGTTACTTTGACATATTCTGATATATCAGAAAACTGAGCATTTTTCTAAAGAGCAACTTAAATTATATACAACTATATCCTTTTTTCTTGGGCTGCCCTGAGGGAATTGAAAGCAGAATCTACTGACTGAAAGGGCACATTTTAATATGTGCAGCTTCATTGTTAGATTGCAAAAAGACTCTGTAGCAAACTAAGTTAATGTATGTGAACATTCATCTCTTTCAACACTCTTCAGAGACTTTTATATGCATCAGCACAGTGTTTCTAAAAATTTGCCCCAGTATAGGTCAGTTTAAGAAAAAATCACAGTGAAGTTAATATTCCTATTGTCAAATGATGATCCATGTACTGTAAATAACTCAACAGCAAATAACAGCAGAGTATCAAAATTTGCATCACTAAATATACTTGTACACAACTTAAAGAAATGTTTGTGCATCACTTCATAGTTCAAAAATCATAAAAATAATACAATACTCATTTACAGAGACTATATCTGAGCAAATCCATCACAATCTTGATTTTCTACTGCTAAGTGCTTTACATGGTCATTTACACCAATGCGAGGCAGCTATTACATTCTGACATCTTGCAGCCTTTTAACACTTGTGTGTAATAACCTTTGTGAGAATGTAAATATTATGTGCAGGACAGAAGACACTCGATTCTTAGCTTTTGAAGAAGAACCTCCACCTCTCTCAAATCAGAAGAGTGCCCACAGATAAGTCAACAGCAGACAATGACCAAAAAGAAGCACCATGATGTAACTACCTGCTGAGAGGGAAGGGTAAGGCCTCCCTGTGTAAGGAGTCTGCATCACCTTCTGACTGTTGTAGGTCTTCTAGAGCTACAGACAATTGTCTGCCCTGACATCTTTTGTCTTGGTGTTTTCCCAGAGTATTTGTACACATAAGATCTTAAAAATATTACTGATCTTTTTTTTTACTGATTTACTGCTGTTACTGCTGCATTACAGGAGAAAATAAACTTAGCTAGCTTCCTCTGGCAATGACTTCAGAAAAAATCTTTGGCCCTTCAATGAGGAAGTGAATGACCATTTCAGTGGAGGTGTACATACAAATGTAAATTGTTTTAGTAGGTAAAAATAGTGGACAGAACCATGTGGGTTCAAAGTGTTCTCCAGAGGTCTTCCACTCCAGCCTCTGCTCCTGAGCAGGTCCAGTAAGATCGGGTTGCCCAGTCATGTGCTGAGTATCTCCAAGGATGGAGCTTGCACAACTCCTCAAGGTAAGCTGCTCTAGTGTTTGACCAGCTTCATGCTAAATAAACGACCTTATATTGAATCAGAATTTCCTATGTTCCATCTTTTTTCTTATTGCCTTTCATCTCTCTACTCTGCACCTTCATGTTCTTTATGCTCTCCCAACAGGTGGCTTTAGACAGCTGCAAGATCCCCCATCAATCATCTCTTCATAGGACTAAAAAAACCCAGTTGCCTCAGCTTCTTATAGATTCTATGTACCAGCACCCCTGACCAGCTTGATGATCTTTGCTAGGCTAGCATCAGTATAGAAATATCTACTTTTACTGGAGATCTCCAGACTGGACACAGTATTAAGATGTGGTATCACAGATGCTGAATAGAGCGGAAGAATCACTTCCCTGAAATTGCAGGCTATACTCACAGGGTATGGGATGTGGTGGCTGACCTTTGATGCAAGAGTTCACTGATGCTCAGCTTTTGATGACAAGGATCTCCAGATATGCACACAGATATGTGTTTACATATGTCAAAGGTCAGTAGGCCAGTGTCAAATGTGGACTAAACTCTAGCTGTCCTTGAAATGAATGGGGGTGGTCTGGAAAGACTCATACTGAGGCTGAGCTGTACACACATGTGCAAGAAACCCTCTCTTAAAGTGGCAGAGTTTGTTTTTTTTTTTCTGGAGTAACTTTTGATCTTTCTGAGATACAAAGATAGTGGAATATATTTCTAAAGACCATTCTCCACTTTTTGATTTTGTTATATAAAGTTAATGCATGGATTTCTTGGTAGGAATCACTCTCCTCCTGTCAATTTCCCAAATAGAAAGAGATCCTTTTTCCTTAGATATCTCTATTCCCCCCCC